>JAOXYD010156591.1:0-10364 GCA_028565735.1 Pinacopodium congolense | reverse complement strand
AAAAATAAGTAAAAATATATTATAACATTAAATATACAATAAAATATAAATGAATTACTAATATATATTATTATGTAATCAATAAATAATAATTCTAACTAAAATTAAATCTAATATAAACTATTAAAATAATAGTAAGAAATTAAAATCCTTCAATGTTATATAAAGACTTGTAAACTACATTTATATCTAAAATATTTGCTTAATATTTTTATTATATTTAAATAAATTATAAATAGGTAAACTATAAAATTATTTTTAAAATAACATATTATATTTTTTTAAATAAGATAGCAACTAACTGTTAGTATAGTAGATATTTCTAATTCATTATTCGTGGCAAATGCATTTTCTTTATAAATTGCCTTTTAAAGTTCATTATAATAAAGATCAAGTAATGATTCTTTTTCTTTTTCAATTTAAAAGTTAATATAATTAATATAATTGATAATTAATTAGTCAGACTACTTGACTTATAATCGGTTAAACCGGTCGAACCACTTAATTTATAACTAGTTAAACTGGGAGGTTAAATAAAAATCAGGAGGTTTTCTTAATCATAGGTTTTTATATAAAACTGAATCAGTCAATTAAAAGGTTCACGATTAACCGGGTTCAACCGGTCAAACCGGAAGAGTTTTTAAAGCACTGCTAAATGGCAACATTTTCGTGTCTAATAACATGCAATAACAACTAGTGTCTTTTATATAATGACATGTTTTGGATAAGTGTAATGATTATGCAATACCTCAAATAGGATTTTGAGTTTGGGGTCGCTATAAATACATGTCTTAAGAGTTGTTAAACAATCTTTATGAATCTTAATGAGTTTTTATGAAATTTATGAGCTTTAAAAGTGATCAAATTGTTTGTTGAACTTTTACCACTTGTTTTTATGCTTTTGAGGAAGAGTTTGTGTTGTTATGGTTTCATTTTAACCCGAATTGATTTTTGATTCCATTTTAAAACTTTTAAGTTTTTTCCAAACATATTTTCATTTTGATAAAATTTGATCCCTAGTTATTGTATTTTAAAGTAAAACATCATTTTTGGTATATATTTCTGAAAAGGGACTTTGAGATTATTAGATTGGGATTAAACTAAAAGATTCATCTTCATCCTTAAAGAAAATTTGTTAAAAAGTTACATTTGTCCTTTATGGGAAAAAAAGATTGGGATTTGTGAGGGATCCTCTCCACCTTTAAAAAATTTGAATAATTTTTTTATAATAAAATTTCAATAAGTAGTTGGAGAGTAGACATAGGTAAAAAAAAAAAGATTGTTGCAAAATCATTATAAAAATAAAATTATGTTAAATCACTAAAGAGAACAACCAAAAAGAAAGTAACAAAGACGAAAAATTGGGCAGAAGATATTTTCTGAATTCATGAATTACAACTGATAATAAAAAATATGTACATTATACTATGTCTAAGATGTTAGTCTACAGACACAAACAAGCTCTTACATCATATGTTTATCAAATTTTAGATAAGTTTTATACGATAGAAAATTTATTCCTAAACATGCTATAATGTAGAAAAAGCTCTCCAAATTTAGTGGCTGGATATCATTAAGAATTAGGGAACAACTAACTTAGGTCATGATCTCTTAAGCTTAGATCATGTAGCCTAAAAAATCAAAACTCTAGACTAATTGGTTAAGTTTACTTACAAAATCAATTAACCTATCACTAGTTATGCATTTCGCTAATGATAATTATAGATCAAAAGCCAAAACCTAGCAATTGAATTAGAAATTATACCTAGGATGGTCAATCCTATTAGTTAATCCATAATTCATGGCATTAAATCCTAATTCCGTTTTAATCTTAGTATAAATCAGAATACCATTAAAGACCTAATCAATTCTCACAATCATTACCCAGTAATTCATCCAATATCTTTAAACCTACAAGAAAACTGAGCTAACATACTATAATTAACAATAACACAATATGAAAATGAAGGAAATACAAAGAAATTAATAAAGACAAGGGTGGAAAATTTATGAATTATCATTAAACTAACAATAAATCAAAATATAAAACGTATATAACGAAAAAACAAAAGAAATACAATAGGAAAATAAATGAGATGAACTAAACAACAACAAAAACGTATGAAACATAAAGCAATTAACACCTAACTAGTAAATCTAAGAATAACATTCAAAATAACATGAAAAACCAAAGGAAATAACCTTAAAACTAGAGAAACAAGAAGAGAAGGGGTTGTCACAAGTGGGAGAGCCAAAAGATGATGAAAATCCTCTCCAATATTCTATTTATATGCCTCCATTAGGGTTTAAGGGGTTTATGAGTGAAAAGGTAAGTTTGCCTCTTAATTTGGCTAAAAATAGTGTGTTTTTCATCCTGTAACAGTAGTTTATTAACCTTCAATAGTGGTCTAGATTCAACCACTATTGATGTTGTTGGCAAAATTCCACAATGGTGATTGGGTGATAGCTTTTGTCCCTCTTTACCTTTTCTACTCTAAGTCCTCCTTCGCACCTTCAATGGCCATGAAATTTGACATGTAGGTTCCTTACATGATTTTCTTGGATACCATAAAATTTCAGAAAAATTTGAACTTTAAAAGTGCACCTAATGAATCGCCAAAGTCACTTTCACCAAAGTTGATGCTTGTTTGAGCTTCTCTTACTCTTCTCTTGATACATCCTTCATTGATTCCACACCTCTTCTAGTTCTACTATTGCTTCAATTCTACTTCAAAATTAGCCTTTTCAACTGATATTTGTATCAAATGATCAATTTTGTATTTAAACTCAAAATAAATACAAATTAGGTATTTAAACACCAAAATAGGAATGAAATAACATTGAAAGACTTATAGAAATATTATAAAATGCATCTCTATCAAATACCATAAACTTGAACTATTACTAGCATCCAAGCAATGACTTAAATACTTTACTTAAAATAATCTTGATAAAAAGTTCAAAACCAGTCGGATGCAACATAATTCAATTGATGCCTTTAACCCAATTTACAAGTTTTAACTCCATTATGATCCAAGAACAATTTTTATCACATGCAAGGCACAAACTTAGTAAAGGTAACCCCTTATGCACAATACCAAGTATTTAAGTCATTTTACACAACCATCACATAAACCTAATCAAGGATGATCAAAATAACTAAAAACACAACACAATTTGAACTTGCAGTAATGTTTAGGGGTTCAGTTAGTATTTTTATGTGAGGAAAAAGACTTTGTCATGAATGAACCCAATTACTCAATTAGTTGCTCCTTTTTAGCTTGTTTAAGGTGTCATCTAGTTTTGAAAGTGAATATTTTGTTATGAACTCGGTTAATAGGTTAGATCGTCCTCTTAAATTGCTACAAGAACCATTCGTAAACTTCAAATTTTACATTAGTTTGAAGTCAACAGAGTGAAATTGCTCACATTATTACACAAAACAAACACTTTTTATGCATTTTTTCAACACTTTTTTTAAAACCTCTTATTTCCAAATTCAAATGACAACCTTACAAAATATCCTTAAACACCTAACATCATATATATGGGCTATCAAAAGCACATGAAAACACTGAAAGAAAAAGAAAAACCAAAAATTTTAAAGTTAGTGACCATTTCAAGAGTTGATCCTAGTTTATTAAGCTAAAATCATCAATTTCTTTCAAGTATCACAATCAATCCATTGACTAAATTTCAAGATCATTCTAAACTAAAATATTTAAATAATTACCCTTAGATTACTAATAATTCAAGTGCATGAAAATTAAACTTGTTCTTTAACCCCATACTTAAATAGGACATTGTCCCCAATGTCCTATAAATAATGAAAAACACAAAGAGGATGGAATAAGAAAACTCCCTTGATGAGGTGATTTATGAAGTACTTGATGGAGATATTATAGCTCCCAATTTTGGCTCCTATAAAATGAAACACAGAAAATAAAGGAAAGACACTTAAACAAAAAAAGCAATTGAAGAACTAGATAATAAAAAGAAAATATAAAAAATCTTAAAAAAATTTAGGTTGCCTCCCAATAAGTTCTTGTTTTACATCTTTAATTTGATCCTTGTTATATAAACTATCCAATGTCAAAAGGAAGTTTGAGCTTGATATAAAATATGCTTAAATTCAGTGATAAGCCTAGAACAGCTTCCCTCAAAGTGGGCTTCCAATCAACACAATGTCTCATAGCATCAGAGAGATAACATTACTTCCACTCTCTACTACAGACATCACTCTTAAGCCAAGATGGTCTCCCCAATTGATTAAGTAACGGATGTTGAGGCACTTCATCCTGATCCTCACCTTACTCCTTAAGCTTACTTGGCCACATCTCTTTTTTTACTTTTGCACCTCGCAGATCTTCCTCTTTCTTCTTCTCTTCTGCTTCTTCTATAACCCACAAATTATTAGGAAAAGGAATCGAAACATGGTTAGCAACACTAAATGATGGAATACTGACCTTAGGAAGATTTTCATCCTTATTATTTTCTCGAGTGATTACCTCTTCTTCCCCTAGCTTCTCTTATTCTTCCGTCATCTCTTTTGAGTGTTCCAATTGGTCTCTATTCCTTGATGAGGCAGTGCACATCTCCTCCTTTAGATCGCTCTCCGATTAGTTAAGAATGCTTATAAAAACTTGGGCTTTTATACTCCTAATCACTTCTACCAATTGTCTTACTTGATCTTCTAGGTCCTTCAAACAACTCCTCATTTCTTAGTAGAATTGAAGAGGGCTCATCATCAAAATCTTTACAATCTCCTCTACTGACATCCCATTAGCTTGAGGTAGCAATGGTAGAGTTAGATGTATAGGTTGGAAGTGTGGCAAAAGATGGTAGCATTGAGGTGGAGAATTGGACCTGTATTGTCACATATCCTACATAATAGAACACATACAAGTATAGTAACTAGAAAATGAGCAAACATCATATACCTTAGCTTCTTTTCTTCTCTCTTTTGCTCCACTAATTATTTGAGGTTCTCCACTTGTTGTTCTATCTTAGAAGTAGTAAGAAAATAAAAATCATGATTAGAATAAGTAGAATAGAAAAGTTTAGGAGAAAAAACTTGAAAAAGTTATGAGACTAAATCAAATAGAAGACAAAATAACAAAAATAAATAAAAACAAAAATAAAAGCAACATAAGAAATAGCTAAAAAAACACATTTTCCCAATAATAACGCTAAAAATTTAGTGAGAGCTTGTTATAAGCTCCTACTAAATAATAAAATTTACCCAACTAACCTGACTAATTAGGCGATAGAGTAAGTCAATTTTGATCCCATAGAGAACTGGTTGCGCTTTATAGCTATTCCTAATCTTGCATAAAACAAAAAGGAAATGAAAGAAATCCCTTAGATATGAAAGAATTGAAAAGAAACAAAAAACACTAAATAAAACTAAAGGGAACAACAAGAAAGCAAATAACAAAGACAAAAAGCTGGGTAGAAGATAGTTTTTGGATTCATGTATGACAATTGATGATTAAAAATATGTAAATTATTCTATATCTAAGGTGCTAGGCTATAGACACAAACAAGCTTTTGCGTATTAAGTTTTTTTTTCAATTTTAGATAAGTCATATATGATAGAAAATTTACCCTTAATCATGAGACAGCCTAGAACAAACTCTCTAAATTTAGTGGCATGATAACATTAAGAACTAAGGAATGGCTAACTTAGGCCACATTCTCACAAGCTCGAATCATGTAGCCTAAAGAAATTGAACTCTAAACTAATTGATTAAGTTTACCTATAAAATCGATTAACAGATTGCCACTTATGGATTTCACTAATGATAATTAGGAATCAAAGCTAAAACTTAGCAATTAAACTAGAAATTACACCTAGGATAGCCAATCCTATGAATTAATCCCTAATTCATGGCATTAAATTCAAATTCCAATTCAATAATAGTATAAATAATAACATCCATTAAAGACCCAATCAATTCTTGCAATAATTACCCATTAATCCATCAAATATCTGCAAATCCACAAGAAATCTAAGCTATCATACTAAAATTAAAAATAACATAATCTAAAAATGCAGGAAATATAAAGAAATTAATAAAGACAAGTTTGAAAAATTAATTAATTACCATTAAACTAACAATAAATCAAGATTCAATAATTATTTAACAAAATATAAAAATACAATAGGAAAATAAACAACATTAACTAAACAACAACAAAAACCCCATGAAACTGAAGAAATTAACACCTAACCATTAAATATAATATCAAAATTTAAAATAACATGAAAAAACAAGGAAAAAAACCCTAAAACCTAGAGAAACAAGAAGAAAAGGAATTGTCCTAAGTGGGAGAGCCAAAAGATGATGAACATCCTCTCCAATCTTCTATTTATATGCCTCTGCTAGGGTTTAAGGGGTTTAGGAGTGAAAAGGCAAATTTGCCTCTTGATTTGGTTGAAGATATCATGTTTTTCATTACTCAACCATGTTTTATTAACCTTTAATGGTGTTTCGGATTCAACCACCATTGATGTTGATGGAAAACACCCTAAATGGTGATTGGGTAATGGCTTATACTCCTCTTCACTTTTTCTGCTCTATATCCTCCTGCACACCTTTAATGGTCATGGCATATATGATATGCAAGTTCCACACATTATTTTCTTGCTACCTATAAAATTTTAGAACAATCTAAGCTTTAAAATTACACTAATGCATCACCAAAATCATCTACACCAAAACTAGTGTTTGTTTAAGCTTCTCTTGCTCTTCTAGTGATTTATCCTTCATAGTTTGCAGTATGGTATTTAGTGTGGAACTTCATGACATGATGTTCTAAGTCCTCAAATTAATTCCACACCTCTTCTAGTTCCAATGTTGCTCCAATTCTACTCCAAACTTGTCCTTTCAACTAGTATTTCTATCTAATGACCAATTATGTATTTAAACTCAAAAGGAACAAAAATTAGGAATTTAAACACAAAAATAAGGATGAAATGACATTAAAACACATAGAAATACTGTAAAAGACATCCCTATTAGATAGTAATCTAAGAGGCCAAAGATTTAAATAACCTTCCTTTGGAAGAACTTATTGGTTCCCTCCTAACTTAAGGGATGGGGCCTAAAGAGACAAAGGAAGAGGAGGAGTTGATTGTACTAATATGTGGTATGAATCTCTTCATCCATTTTATGTCGTACTATGACATTTTTTAATTTTTAAAAATCAAGATTGTATGAATTTAGGAGGAGCCTTAAATTTTGAAAATTTAGAAATTCTGAAGTTTACAAATTCTTAAATTGTTACATGATTTTGATTAACTTAGGGGGAGTTAGTCAAATTTTACAGTTTTGATAATTTTTTGGTAAAAGTTAATATTTTTGGAGTATGAAGAAATTTAATTAGTATCATAAGATAGTTTGCATCTTGAGCATGCTTTCATAGTGTTAAGTTGATTTTTGGTTGATTTATTGCTTTGATTAGGTATAAAATGGGATTATCTCTTTTTACATTGGTAAGTGATATTCATTGTGTTGTTGCTACTTATTTATGATGCCTTGTGTTATATGGTTGTTTTGAGTATTATTAACAATTGGTGTTATGATATTTGTCTTTTTGTAATTAATTGGTATCAATTATTGGTTTGTATTGTTTTTATTACAATTGGTATTAACAAATCAATTTTTCAATAATTGGTATCAACTATTGATGTAGATTAATGTTTTTGTTAACAAGTGGTATCTTGTTTTGAATATTGGTTTTCATTGAGAGCAATATCAGTAATTGGTTTCAAGTTTTGTTTTCTAATAATTGGTATCGTATTTTTATTTAACAACTGATATATACAAGTCTCTTTTTCAACAAGTTTAATATCAAGTATATGATTTTTTAATTTTAATATCTTTTTAACAACAATTGGTATTAGTTTTCATGATAAGTTGATTGTTGAGTTTTGAAATGAGATTAAGTTGATTATGTCCCTCTTTTGAGTATTTGTGGCATAGTGTCTTGAGTTTATCATGGAATGTTTTATTAAGGGAGAGTATTGTCAATTTGTTTTTCAACATGGTCATGAAAATTAATTTTAGATATATGGTTAGTATAATGGGAGAAGATGTGTGCATCACTTTTTGTATGATTCATGTTTATATATTTATATTAAAGTATTATGCATTTTTTTATATGTGACTTGTTTTGTAATCGAACTTTATACCTTTTTATAATTGGATGTATACTTTTTGATAATTACAAAAAGGGGGAGAATGTTAGATGTGATATTAAAAAGTGGATTTTTTTTTTGGCATATGATGTTTGCATGTATGTGTTAATTAGTTTGGTTGTATAATTTGCTTGTTATTTGCATATAATATCACAAGGTCTTTTCATCATCAAAAAGGGGAGATTGTTGAACTAGGGTTGGTTCCACTTTTGTTTTGATGATGACAAAGTATTTTCTAATAATGTATTTGTGGAGTTTTTTGTGTGAAAGATAGGTTTGAAGAAAACAAATCTTAAATGGTGAAGACTTAAAGTGTATGGTTGTGGAGCCTTAAAGTTGAAGAGCATGTTTGAGAGTTTGTTTTAAAGAAAGATGAAGTTGAAGACCATATTTATGACAAGAGAAGCATTAGAGATGAAGTTGAAGATAGAAGATTAAATTCAAGAGTTGAATAGGATAGGTTATTATGAGTAAGTTTGTGTAGGTCTTCTCTTAGTCTTACCATATGTTGAAAGTGATCAATCATGCATATAAATAAATATTTAGCACTTTCAATAAAATGTATATTGCATGAGTATGTGTGATGATTGAATTGGTTAAGGTTTAAATAAAATTATTAAATTGGTATGACTTATAAGTAAGTCATTTTTAATTTGTATAAAACTATATGTTAGATTAATATTATTTGAAGATTAATATTGTTCAAATTGGAGTATTGATGGTTGTATGAGATTAAATGAAAGGATGATTAAAATCTAGCACATAAATAAAAACTAAACATGATATTAGGTCTACTTATAGTTAAATAAACTAGGCTACCGATCATACCTCGATATTGTGTCACATCCACTTCTTTATCATCTTCATCCTTACTCAACTTTGTGGATGTGCTCGTTGGAGTTCCCAATGGTTTTGTTTGATCCATGCCAAATCTTTTGAGTAACTCCCTTGTATACTTCGCGTGGTTAATAAAGATACCATTCTTTATTGACTTGATTAGGAGTCTGAGAAAGAAGTTTAATTCTCCCATCATTGTAGCATCCCACTCTCATATGACAACTACTCAATAGTCTAATGAATATCCGAGTAAATACCTTACAAGGGCGACTCGCTAGAGCAATTATAGTAAGCATCATGCAACATAATCAAAAGGAACATAGACATCAAAACTCATATTTCATTAAACCAAATTCCATTTCTAATCCAACTCAAAAAGATCTTCAAATATTCAATGTCTGACTATTTAGGAGATGTCTGAATGTTACTCAATATGATCTCCTATAATTGCATTACATACACACATATTATTATTTGTTCAATTGTATAATGACCAATTATGAATATATGAATATGTCATGAATAATGCATTCTCGATTCATATTCAATCACTTCAAATTCACATTATTCATATACATTAATGCCAACCATCTAATCTTTAATATATAGCATCATTTCACAATCGAAACTTATCGAATCTTCTAACACTATATCCTACATCCATTGAAAGTCTCATTTCCGAAGTTCACTATGATTATATTTCAGAAAAATATGCATAAATTTCAATGAATTAATCCAAATGGCATGTAGCTTTCACCATAGTCAATTTAAGATCCATATCTACATCTTTTATGCTTTCAACTCTTTCTTATTCAGCCTCTAAATGCCTTAAAATTAGGACGTAACTTTCTGTTCCAGATTTAGAGTTTCACTTAAGGTAGTTTAGGTGTAATGACCCTAACTTAAGTTATACTCATTCAATCATCATGATTCTTTTATCAATTGCAAGCCCAGATATATAACTACAACTTTCTTGTTTAAGGCTCATTCAAAATCAGGCTCTAACCATCTTACAATTAAGCCCGAATACACGGGTTCTAGAACCAAGGTTTCTATTGGGTGGTATAAGAAAAATAGTCATAGATTGAGTTTCACTCATCCAATGAACGTGAATCTTTCACCAATGTGTCACTAAGAAATTACTCGACAATTCTAGTGTTTTAACCTACTCCAAATTCGGGCTCTAAGTACCTCAAAAACCAAGACACAATTCAGGTTTTCCAGAACATGACATGTCACAGGTAGTTTTGGAAGAATGATTATAACTCTAGTTATATGCATCCTTTTTACATGATTATTTCACCAATATCTCACTAACATCTAT
>JAOXYD010156580.1:0-10364 GCA_028565735.1 Pinacopodium congolense | reverse complement strand
AGGAGCTAATTGTGGGTCTAGATGTGTGTAGTGTCTTCTAGAAGATCCCGGGTCTTTCTGTCTGAACCTCGCGTCTCAGTCGACTGAATTGTCACATCGTGACATCCTCCCCCACTCAACCTGGCAACGCCCTCGTTGCTTCTATCTCGCACATCCGTTGTGCTACTCCAGGTTCTCCTTCCTCAACCATTGTCTCCTTGTCCCGAATAGTTGCTTGCCTTCGGTAGTCCCCTCGTTTGCTCCTTTCGGATTTGGCTTCATCGCCAAATCACAACTTGCCACGAAAGCTTGCCAACTTGCTTACTTCCATGTGATCTTCGGACGGTTGAGAATGTGGAGGATGTGCGAGACCGAATTACTTGTGAGAAGCTGAACTAGCATTCAAGCTGAGGTAGGCGATCCCGAATCGTGGAGTTTGCTAGTACCGTACGGATCTTCGGTAAGAAAAATCTGAACCGATGACATAGTGCATCAACCAAAAAAAGAAACCTTTTTTTACAGATTCAATCAATTGAAATGAAATGTTTCAGCAACTGAAAACATTTTAAAAAATAAACTTTGAAAAGATTAAGAGCATGTTGGAAACATTTTGTGAAATTTATTTGCAATTCCAAATTTTTGTATTTGGAATACAAAAAGTTATTCATTTCAATTCTAATATTTGAATTTCATAAAATTTAACATAACTAATCAAATTCTGAATATAATCTTCATAGGGGAGCATCACACATAATAAGAAAAATAAAATGACTAAAATGTAGTCATATAAGCTCAATGCCTCACACAGGTTTATATATGAAAATCCATGATAATTTCACACATTCCCTAATCACTCAAGTAACAATTTCTGACCTAATTTATGCAACTAACTACTTCAATCAATCAACATGGTTTATCTTCCACTCAAGCCACCTAATTCAACTTCAAGTATACACTCAGTCTCATTCCAAATACTATGATAGAAATTCATGGTATAACACACATAATAATAACTCAAGTGCAAAGAAATTAACATACCTAATACTAACAATCTAGCATGCATCCTATATAATATGCAAAATGCAAACACAAATGTAATGACTACCTCCCCACACTTGAGGGACACATTATCCTCAATGTTTGAAGAGAGCACTAAAGACAAAGAATACAGAAACTCCTAGTAACAAAAAAAAAAAAACAATCAACATGGCAAATAACACAAGTCAAACATATAAAAAGAAATAAGAAACAAATAAACAGAGGGCGAAAAAACTTATGGAGAGGACAGTGGCGATGGCGTTGAGAAAGGCACTTTAACCCCTTGTAATGCAAAACATTTGAGAACTTTCTTAGATTGGTAATGTTGTTATTGCTCTATTCGCTTAATCCTATCATCTATGAAGTCGATATATCACTCTATAATATTATGGTTATCTTCTAAGGTGGATAAAATAACTTCCCACCCTTCACCCTCTTTATCATAATCATCAGAAACGTTGTCATTACCTTGAGGATGGTGGGAGGAGGATGATCCTATAAACTTATTTTTTTTATGTAGTAGCTCTTGTGTTGGGGCCTCAGAGTTTTAAGGAATTCATCTCTACAATTTCAACATGTCACAAATGCATAAAACTGAAATTTTCAACAAACACAGGAGTTAGACCATCAAGATTAATATTATAAAATTGAGCAACAACTGTGACAATATGACCCATTCCCAAATAGTTTTGATTCTTAGTTATTGCCTGATCTAAATTATGAAATTTATGATATGATGTGCAAACTTTATGAATAGTATCCATACACCACAAAAGAAACGGTTCTTTAATTAAACACTTGTTGCTTTGAGACTTATTGAAAATCGAATGGCACATAAATTTTTGCAAAAATAAATAGGCATGACTAAGTATGAGAGAGTTACACGGATTATAGGCATTAAAATTATCTAAACCCATAAGTTTCTTCTAATATGCAACATGCTTAAAGTCAGGGTGATTAGCATAAGTTTTTTATTTTAGAAAAATAAATATGGTGTTCAAAATATTATAAGTTAGATTATATGGGTGTCCTCAAAACCTAAACCTGAATTCATCTAATGCCTTAGGATCATATTGAATAGTCGTATAGAATTCCCAATGTTAATTCGTCAAACACCACATAGTCAAAATGGATAAATTTCTCCCAACCAATGTTCAATCTTGTATTTCAATCCAACCTCTTCAAGAATTTGAAATTTTAACTGTTTAGGAGTAATAATAGACTTACCTTTGAGTTTTAGGAATTTTGTACCTTCTTCATTATTAAAGATTAGAAAAGGAGCCCTAAATTTGTAACCCATATCTTGTGGTCCTTAGTTGAGGGCCAATTCTTTGCCTTTGGATTGGTTGTTGCTTCCAACTTATCTTCTCTTGGGTACCATGGTGATGGGTATTATACAAAACTTATAAAAAGAGACATAAAGGAAGAGGTTAGATGAAAATAGGATGAAAACAATGATTAATAAAGAAGAAAGTATGATCTTTAGATGAAAAAGATTGAAAACTTGAAGTTTGAGGTAACATTAATGAAAATTTTGTGAAAGATTGGAGCAAAATAGACTATTTAAGTGGAAAAAAGTTGAAAAATAAATAAGAGAAAACAATGGAGGCTGCACTTGATTTTCAGTTAGTATTAGAGAAAGGATATGTATCATTTGGTTCTACCTTTGCCATTAGTTCCTAGATTGTTCAAAGTATAACTAGGCGTTAATGGTTTTAAAAACAAACCCATAAATGGTACAGAACATTAGGTGTTTGGTTTTGATTCATCATTAACATTGATGCAAGGACTGCCCCAAATGCTTCCGTCTCTATTCTGCCTCTCAATTTCAATTCTCTAGGAATATTAACTTACATTTTCAACAACGAGTTATTTGTTCCAAAAATATTAGTTTTAGTCAGTGAGATTTTATGTTGAAATAGACTTAAAAAATGGCCTGTGATAAACTAGTTTACATGAGGGACTCATTTTAGAGTAAGAAACTCAAATGGATTTAGACTAAGAAATGAAAACTCAAATTTTGTTCACTTAGTAGCCAGTGTTGTTCATGGAGCAAGGCTTGGGAAGGCTTTCGAGTTAGAGTGAAATGCCTGCAAGAAGAAACCATGAAAAACATAAAGAAAAGAAACAAAAAGATCAGAAATAGATGCAATGTCCGAGGAAGAAGATGAGGCATGTGCGTTGCACGTGCCTAATCTGTAAGAACAAGAATCGATAGGCTTGTGTGCTACACAAGCTAGACATTGTCATGTGCCCGCAAGTTTTCTAAACTTTCCATTATTTTTTTCGCATTTGTTTTAGACTTATGCAATGGGCTTAATATTATTATTTTAGACTTTAATTTTAGACTCTTAGTAAGGTTTTTTATTTTAGGTTATCAAATGATTAATAAATTTATTTAGGTTTAGGTTAAAGCAAAACTTTAATCTTAGGCCAACTAATTGTTTTGGACTTATGAATTGAATATGCTTATGGAACTAAAGATGGCTTATGTTAATTTTATGGGCTTTATGTTGGACAAAGCATTTTTGTTTTGGATCATAATTGAATAATTAATTAATGAAGTAATTAATTGTTGATTTTTGGCATATTTTTTTATTTATGCATAATATGATTTTGTAAATATTAGTGCCATATTATGATTTAAGTTGGCACTATGAATTTTTCATATTATGTCATGATTAAAATTAAAATTTTATATTATATGTTAATTTTATACATGATATTATTGTGATTAAGGATATTATATAAGGCACTAAAGTGGTTAAATTAATTAAATGAATTTTGTTATGTATGAATAGTATTTATTAGTTAATTTTCCAATTAAATATTTATTCTATGGAAAGCTTGTTAGTCACCAAAGTAGCCTAACTTGAAAAATATTTAGACACTTAATTATGAATTTTCAATTGTTAATGCTATTAAAATGACATAACAGTTGAACTTAATAATCAAATTTATTAATTATAACACTAGGAGGTCACCCAAAAGTGAGCCATTACTTATAAGTAATGACATTAAAGGGGCTTATCAATATATTTGGTGAATATGATTATATATCGAAAGATAACATACATGTTGATTAGAACATTAGTGATTGTCCATTATAATGTATTTTTTTGGCATTATTGTAGGTTAAAATTATTTATTTAAATATAAACCAAAAGTGAACTTAAATACATAATCACTTTTATTGTTAGTTTGAATCCAATTAAATTACTCAAAGCATTAATTTGTTAGTATACGCTATGTTTGTAGCATCTACTAATTTAATCACTTTAGGAAATAGGTTGATTAAGTTCAATAGTCATAACTATGTGGATTAGTCTGAACAAATCCAATTTCAATCGGGTATTATAGATTTAGACTTCGCAATAGTTTTAGATGCAAGATATGTGGCCATAACTAAGACTAGTACTGAAGTTGATAAATCTTTTTACGAGGTTTGGGAATGGTTTAATAGGCTGAGTTTGAATTTGATGTAAATGACAATGATGAAAATGTTGAGCTATCAATGACTAAAATAGATAATGCAAAGAAATCTATGTTGAAACTTAAAGAATACATTAACTGGATATAGCTAACACATCCACTGTGGAGATTTTAATGAGTAAGCTAACAACTAAGAAGTTTGTTTGATCATAGTCCATTCGTGATCATATGACAAATATGAAAAATCTAGTCGTAAATCTGAAATCAATGGTTATGGATGTAAATTAATCCTTTTTTATATAATTTATTATCAACTCGATTCCTCTTGAGTTTGATCAATTCTAGATGAATTATAACACCTTTAATGAAAAATGAAATCTTTAAGAGATTATGACTACGTTGGTTTAGGAGAAAAGGAGATTAAAGAAAATATTTAAAAAAACACTATGTTTATCTTACATATCTTAGAGTTAGCAGTAGCAAGAAAAAACCATAAGAAAAAAGCAAGGATGAGGAAAAAGCTCTCAAAAAAGTTAATAAGGATCAAATCCATAAGGAGTAGATGTGAAATTTTTGCAAAAAAACCAGTCACTTCAAGAAATATTTCCTTAAAAGAAATGTTTTGTTCGAAAAGAAAAATACATACTATATTTCAATATGTTTTGAATCAAACCTTATTGAAGTGTCGAATAATACCTAGTGGTTAGATTCTAATATAACTACCCACATGTCATATGTTACACAAGGATTTCTTTCAACCTAACTCATAAATGGAACTAATAAGTTCTTATATATGGAAAATATAATGAAGGTACAAATAGGGGGAATTAGGACATGCATATTAATTTAGACACTGGATGTTACCTGAATCTCAAAAAATGTCTCCATAGTCCTGAATGTATTCGAAATTTAGTTCCTATTGTAAAGTTGGATTATGTAGGATTTAAATTTAAGACTAAAAATGATGTTTTTTTATAAACAAAAGTACTATTATGGTTTTAATACTTTAATAGATTATTTGTGTTGTTTCAATATTAATATTGTTGTTTTTTTCTAAATCTCGGTTTAGTGTTGACCATATTATAAAAAATAAACTTAGTGTATATAATGAGTGTTTTGCTATTGTATGGTATAAAAGGTTAGGTCACATATTTAAGGGTCCTAAGGTTAGCAAAAAGTGAAATTTTACTTCAATTAGATTTTACTGATTGGGATATCTGTGTAGATTACATTGAAAGTAAACAAACCAAACATATATCAAAGTATCCAACTACAAAAAGTAGTGAACTAATTGAATTAATACATACTGACATCTGTGGTCCTTCAATGTTCCTTATTAAAGTGATAAAAAGTATTTTATTACTTTTATTGATAACTTCTTACGATATTGTTATATATCTATTTTTTACATAAAAAGTTTCAATATGTGGACATCCTAGAGGTGTTTATCAAAAAGGTAGAAAGACAGCCAAATAAAAAAGTGAAAATAGTAAGGTCTGATAAGTATAGTGAATATTATGATAAATTTGATGAAAGTGGACAATGTCTAAGTCTATTTACAAAATTTATTACAAGTCGAGGTATATGTGCACAATACATAATGTTTGATAGACCTTAATAAAATAGAGTAGTTGAAAGGCAAAATCATATTTTTATAGAAACAGTTAGGAGTATGTACCTTTATCCTTATGGATGCATACATTAAATATAGCTGCGTATCTACTTAATAGGTTCTTAGTAAGGCAGTTCTTAAAACTCCTTATGAATTATAGATGGGAAGGAAACATAGTTAAAGACATCTTCATATTTGGGGTTGTCCTATAAAAGTAAGGATGTATAATCTTAATTAAAAAGAAGCTTAGGGCCCGTTCGTTTGTGATTTTGTTTTTGTTTTTGGTTTTTGGTTTTTATAAACACAAAAATAAAAACGAATATCACAGAAATAAAAAAACACACTAATATAACACAAAAATCTAGAAAGATAACACAAATATCCATAAAAATACATAAAATTAAATACAAAAATCACAACAAAAAATCACAATTTAAAGCTGAATCAAATGGGCCCTTAATGTGAGAACCATTAGTAATTACTTCGTTGGTTATCTCGAAAATTTACAAGGGTATAGATTTTACTATACTAACCATAGTACGAAAATAGTTGAGTCTAGTAACACTCATTTTATTGAGAAAGTCAAATTAGTGAGAGCAAGGAATCACCAAAATTGAATATTCAAAAGAGTCAAATAGAAACTCCTCCATCAAGTTTTATTTTCCCAATTTTTGTCCCTCTTGTTTTATCACGGTTATGTAAAATGTCAAAACAACAAATTAATATTCCAAAGCTACAAGTTGAATATATTAATAATGAACCAGCTAATGATGCACAAGTTATAAATGAACAAGTGATGCAATAAGAAATAACATTACACAGGTCTGTACAGTAGAAAAGATAAGCTATTTTGAATGATTATGTAATTTATTAACTTAAGCATGAATGTGACTTGAGCATTGATCAAGATCCAATCTCATTTAAATAAGCCATAGAATGTAGTAATTTTGAAAAGTCATTCAATGCTATGTAAGAAGAGTTTAAACCAATGGATGATAATAAAGTCTAGGAATTAATTAATTTACCTAAAGGTTTAAAGCATTTAGGTTATAAATGAGTCTTTAAAACCAAATGTAACTTAGAAGGAAACATTGAAAGGTACAAAGTAAGACTTGTTGCTAATTATTACATTAAAAAATGAATTGACTATAAAGAGATCTTTTCTTCTGTTTAAAAGAAAGATTCTTTAAGGATTGTTATGATTTTAGTAGCTCATTATAATTTAGAGCTTTACAAAATGGATGTAAAGATCGCCTTTCCAAATGGTGAATTGGAAGAAGAAGTGTATATGGATTAATCAGAAGGTTTCTTAATCACATGAAAGGAAAATTGGTGTGTAAATTATAAAAGTCAATATATAGATTGAAATAAGATGCCCAACATTAGTATCTTAAATTTAATGATACTAATATATCATATAGTTTCGTAGAGAATACCGTTAATCGTTATATTTAGATGAAGGTCAATGAGAGCAAGTTCATTATATTAGTTCTATATGTTGACAATATTTTTCTTATTGCTAATGATATTACTTTATTACATTATGTAAATAATTTTCTCTCTAATAATTTTAAAATAAAAAATATGGGTGAGGTATCTTATATGATAGCAATAAAAATATTTTATGATAGATTACAAGAATTATTAGGATTGTCTTAGAAAAGTTATATTGATAAAGTATTAGAGAGATTTAGAATGGAAAAATGCTTTACATAAATAGTTACAATTCATAAAGGGGATAATTTAGTGAAATGAATTGTCTAAAAAACGATTTAGAGCGAAAGGTAATGGAGTTTGTTTCCTATGCTTTAGTGGTTAGGAGTTTAATATATACATAAACATGTACTCAGTCGAATATCATTTTTGCTATTGAAATGATGGTCCAATATTAAAGAAATCTTAGAATGGATCAATGAAAAGTTACAATTAAAGTACTTAGATATTTACAAGGCATAAAGAATTATATACTCACATAAACTATCTCAAAGTAATAGGTTACGTAAATTTAGACTATATCAGTTGTATAGATTCATAGAAGTCTATATTTGTTTATATGTTTCTAATAGTTGAAATAGCAATTTCATGGAAGAGTAGAAAGAAATATGTCATTGTTACTTCTATTATAGAGGTTGAGTTTATGACATGTTTTGAGGTCATAATTCATGCATTATGGTGGCAAAACTTTATCTAAATTCTTGGTATTATCGTCAGTATAGCTAGTTTATTAAGAATTTATTATGACAAATTCATAGCTATTTTCTTTTCTAAGAATGACAAGTATTCACAAGGTGCAAAATACATGGATTTGAAATACTTGTCTATGAAAGAATAAGTGTAAAAAACATAAAGTGTCAATTGAATATATTGGCATTGATTTGATGATAGCAGGTCTGTTAAATAAAGGATTGTTGTCCAAAATATTTATTGACCATATTGAACAGATTGGCATCATAGATAAGTCATTGTTAGTATAGTATTATGATATGTATATATACATATATACATAAGTTAGTTTTGCTCGATTTGTTATAATATTTATGAATTCAATTACAGTTATGTTTTTTTAATTTATTTGTTAACCACTTTATGTTTTATACAATTTTTGTTTATGTGAGATAACAATTATATTATTACCCACCTAAAGCTTTCTAAGTTAAGTTGATGTCGTGATACATAAAATAAATTACGTTGTTCAATAACTTGTAACCACTATGATCTAATAATCTCAATTCAATTAAGGATGACCTGATGGATTCAATTTTGGATGTGCACTTAATGTTTTATTGTTAAATAACCAAATTTTAATATAAGGCAAGTGGGAGATTGTTATAATTCTCAATTAAGGTGGTCCATATAACTTAGTGGATTGATTCTAATGAAAAGAACCCAAGATGATGGTTAATGGATATTTAAATAATTTTTATTCAAATGGGTCAAAAACCTTTTTCCTTTTCCTTTTTAAACATAATAAAAATGGAGGTTTTCTAATAACAGAAAACATTAAAGAATAAAAGAATTTTCTTAAATATCAGTGAAACCAACGAAAGAAAAAAAGCAGAGAGAGAATAGAATAATTCAAATTAAAAAAGTATGGATTAAAGTATGGGTTTATTAAGTGTATTTAGATGTAATCATGGATGTAATCAAAGAGTTAACTGATTCTATATAGTTTTTAGAGTGTCCTATAATAGATTGTATATCTTACAGTAAATCTTTTTAAACCTAACTTGTTAATATGTATCATTGCAGTTGGTTAAATTTTCAATACGCATATATCAATATATTACATGTTGAGCATTTAAAACCATAAACATTGTAAACAAACAGTTACATTATTAGAAAGAGCTTTTCTAAGATATTTTTTTGGGAAAAAGTACAAATAAATGTTGAAACATATTAAGTATAATTACAAGCTAAAAGGAATTAAAATGATATATCTTATTGATTAAGAGAGCGACATACGTACACAACCCATGTTAACAATACGAAAGAAAGTTACATAAGTGCACGCAATACCACCAGCGAATTGATGACACACATAATTACGACTAGCAAGAAATATTGCTGTTGGAATAATTTTGTTAGACCACAGTCCACTTAATTGTTCCAGCATTTAATTTGGACAACATTAATTGGATAAAGTAAAAATAATTTATTGGATTAATGATGCAAACAAGATAAATATTTGTCTAAAGGAAAATGTGACCCTATCAGTGTGGGAGGACAAGTTATTAGACTATGATGGAGTTGTCTAATAAAAGATTGTCGATAAGGACCAATGCTAGATCTCCTGCTCTTGCTATATATAGTCTTGGTTGTTCAGTAACTTGAGTCATCACAAGAACCAAGCATTAGAAAAGAGCAGAAAAGATAGCACATAAATTCTCTGACTTCTCTCCTCTCTCTCTCTCTCTCTCTCTCTAGTTCTACAGAATCATAAGAATTCACTCCCTCTCTGTATTTTATTTTTGGGTTTTTTAGTGTTTTGGGACAGCTCCGGTGACCGGATTCCACAATTTATAGACAAATGGACACAAAATCAGATTTAATTTCTACATAAAATCACGTTTATATGGTTAGATCTATGGTTTGTTTATGTTTTAAACCTAAAGAATATAACATGCGGTATCAAAGTGGCCATATTCATGTTATTTGTGTTGAAATTGCTGTGTTCTTTATCTAAAAAATGAAGAACATTGTTTGTGTTCATAAATCTATGTTTTTGTTGTGTTATTTTAGGTTATATACATGAAAGAATGTAGAAAATAACATATAGATAGCAAAAACATGAAGATTATGAGTT
>JAOXYD010156569.1:0-10365 GCA_028565735.1 Pinacopodium congolense | reverse complement strand
TGTTAATTGAAATGTTTTGATGATTCAAGCATCCTTGAATTATGCTTTAAAACTTGTTTAAGATATTAATCAATGTTAGGGAAGCTTTTGGAAAGATTTCGAATTAATTTGGAGTATGTTTTATTTTTTTATAGCATTATGGCAGCTTATCAGAAACAATATGGCAAGATAAAGTTTTCCATATTGGTCATGTTTTATAGTGAGCTATACTGTGGGGTTGCAGGGCATTGTATACCTCATAGAGGCCATTGTATAGATCCTGAAAGTGTAATGGCTAGTTTCTTTTTCACGTTTTCCAATAGACTTTTGATATCAAATAGCTAGTTTTGATTCCTAACATATCTAAATACTTCTTAACACTATATATAAGTGTTGTAAGTATTTTATAACATTCTTTATACCATTTTATCAAATATTAAATCCACCAAAGTTCTCATACTCAAAGCTGTCATTTATTTCGTTTATTGCAAGCTCTCAAAGTCCTACTCACCAAAATTGTCTCTACTTTGGCTTAGCTATCGTATTCTTTAATTTTGGGCATGTATATCTATTTTTATTCTTTAAAATCATCATACACGTTTCATTTAAGATCTTAGGAGTGCATTGGATCTTTTACTTTGATTTTTAAGCACTCATAACATTTATTTGAGATCAAACAACACATATTGTTTAAAATTTTCATGCTTTTTATGCAGCTCCTTTGCTTATTTTGATTTGACTTCTAAATCTATTTTTCGATCATCAAATTTATTGTTTTTAGTTTGTTTATGATCTTAGGAGGTTGCTAGCATTTGTTCTGATTTTAAGCCATTATATTATGTGTTTGAGCTCAATCTTGCAAGTTACATTAAAGCTACCTAGGTCTGAAAGTTTCTATGTTGTTCTTAATTTTAATCCATTCATTTGATGCTATAAAATTTTGTTTGTTGTCGAGATTTGTTGTTAATTGATATATTGATGTTGCAGTAGGTTTATTGCATCAATTTTAGATCATTTGATTTGTTAAATTCATGTATATATAAGCTAGAACATATAGATTGCATATCTTAACAGCTTGTGATTATATTGGATAATCTGATTGTTGGTTGCCATAATCATGCTTTTATTGATTGAATTTTTTTCTTAATGATATATTGAGGTGCTAGGCAGATTTTTATAATTTTTTTTTTGCATCTAGAAGTTGCAAAATTAATTGTATTGATTAAGCTTTAGAGAAACACTATTAAAGGTGTGATTTGATTCAAAATTAGGGGAATTACTTAGTGTTAATTGTTAGTTGAATTATAGGCTGCTCTTTGCCTTTAAAATAAGATTTGATAGGTTGCTTTTGTCTTATAAAAAACAATATTTGAATTGTGTTAATCATTGAATATGAATTGGATTCATTAATGCCATGTATGAGCATTAGGGAAAGCATAAGGCATAAGCATTGCATTAATTGCATTTAAGCCCTTATCTTGCTTTTTTTATCAAGTTTTTTTTATAAGCTATATAAGCTTAAGTTAAGGCTTTTGTAGCCTCAGTTTGGGGTGTGTCTTGTGGAACAAAAATTGAATATTTTGGTTATGCCGTTGGGTTACTCTTCACTTTGAGAAGTAAGATTGTAAAAGGTTCCTCTTCAACTTATAATCAAGATTGTTGGGTTTCCTCTTGATTAGAAACAAGATTGTTAGGTTCCTCTTTACCCATTGTTGAATAAGATTGATAGTAAACCAGGTTGTTGTAAAGGTTATTCTTCACCCAATAAAAGTAATATTAGCTCTTCAGTGAATTTCCAATAAATAGTTAGAGAGAGGATATAGTTTATCTTTGGGGTAGGCAAACCTCTATAAATCTTAATGTCTATCTCTTCCCTTATCTCTTTAAGTTTATACTTATTGTGTTAGTTTATTATTGGTTGAATTTGATTAATATTGGCATAAGCATATCATTCCATTTAGGTTTTTTTTTGTTAGAGATTATATTTAGTTAAAATTGGTCAAAGGTGTTCAGATAGTTTAAATTTGCAAAAAAAAATTTTAACACTCAATTCAAGCTCTCCTTAGGTGTCGTAGGGCTTATATAAATTATCTTGGAGTGTGACCTATTTTTCAAATTCTAGAAATTTTTTCTTAAATCAATTTAAAACCAATCCAAAACATTTGAAACTTGTTTCTTTTATTTTAAAACTATTGCACACAAGTTTTAAACACATTTGAAGGCCATTTTAATAGCAAATTTTTTTTAATTACCATAAACTTAAAAATTGTCCTCTTTAGTTTAATTTATGCAAATTTAAACTAATGAAATGAATATTAAATTTGAGCTCCTAGGATATTTAAGCTTTAATTAGAACTTAACAACAAGTTTAAAACACTTTGACACATCAAGAGGATTTCTTTAAAAATAATTCATCATATTGCCTGTTAATTATGCAACTTTATAGTAATGTGGCAATCTAAATCAATTTCTAATATGAAAATGTAATAAATAAATTCACCCACATTCTAAAACTTTGTACAAAATTCTAAATGAAAATGTTCATGCAAATATGACATGTAATACTTACATAGTAGGACAAATTCCTAATTTTAATCAA
The DNA here is from genome assembly GCA_028565735.1 of Pinacopodium congolense. Lineage (NCBI taxonomy): Eukaryota > Viridiplantae > Streptophyta > Magnoliopsida > Malpighiales > Erythroxylaceae > Pinacopodium > Pinacopodium congolense. The sequence continues at coordinate 7,787 of JAOXYD010156569.1, read as the reverse complement.
ACTTGATCTTCTTTCTTCATCTTCACTTTGACTCTTCAATGCTTGCTCCATCATCATTCTCTTTATGAATGCTCTTCCACCTTAGGCTTTGACGAATGTCCCTGCACATTTTGCATCAACCTCTCTTTCTAGCTCACAAAAACTAAAACATTAATAAAAAAAATATTTTTTCATCATCAAAACAAATTATTGGAATTCATCATAAAAAAATGATTAGAACCTCCCTTGATTCAACAAAATTTATAAAAAAATTAATATAAATTGAGAACCAATAAAGAAAAAAACATATCCTACATACCCAATGGAAGACAACTTCAAATTAAGGTTCATCCCCTTATATATAGAATCCACCCATTACTCCTAAACATTATGATGACCTCTATAAACAATAACATTAGCACTCTTTCTAATTACTTATCTGCAATATATTCATGATAATTCTAAAAGCCACCATATCATTAAGTAATCAATCAACATCACCAAGGTCTAGGGAAATAGAGTTGAGTTAGTATACAATTCATATACTATAATTAATATCATAAGTAGAAACAGAGGAAGGAAAATTTGAACTTCATTTTTATACTTCATGAACACCTAAAAGTTCTTGTTTTCCTGACTCCTTATTGACATTTAAACACACTTCCCTACATTTCTTCTCCAAATTTACATACCTCTTCTTCCATAATTAATCGATAACAATAATTAAATATAACTACTTGAAGTTAAACCTAATTCCTATTCAAAATATGAAAAGATAGTTTCTCTTATATAATAATTTATCTAACACTTTAAAACTATCATTAGTTGTCTAATCTAAATAGCCATCACAACATGCATATACTATAACATAATTTACATGTTGATTCAATAAAACATAATTGTCAATTATAACCCCAATATCAATTTAATGTCATTATCATATGAAACTAGCAACCGTTCTTTAACCTTCACCTATCCCAATTAATAAAAATCAAACAATCAAACACAGGATTATAATAAATCATATAATAATATCACGTACAAATTTTAAAAAATATGATACCAATATATGAAAATAATAATGTCAATTATATATTCAATCTCTAATCTTCTTTCTTTTATATCTTTTCGTTCTAATCTCTTCCACTCAAGATTACGTCTTTCTTCTTCTTGGCCTCCCATGTAAACCTGAAGCAATTAATTCCTTCAAGCTAATGTATTTTATATGGGATTCTATGTAGATTGCATCCATGCACCAAATTTGTACCTTTTTTTATGAATAACTCCCCTTAAATTAGTTTTGGTGACACTATACAAATTTTTATTGGCTTCATCTAATATATTTCATAAGTACTCAAGCTTTGAATAGCTCTCTAATGAAATCTATAAGCCTTGTAAAAAATTATTCTAAAATACTTGGTTCAATAACATGAATACCACCATCCTTTGTCCACCTTCTAAGGAAGATATTTTTTTTGTAATTTTTTAATGTTAACCATAGTAAAAAAATTTGAAAATATTTTGACACTTAATCCCCTTAAATTCGAACTACATGTAGCTGCAGTTTTCTTGTAAATGTGTGTCAGCTAATGAAATTGTTTAAATCCCATCAATAATGTATCCTTCACTCATATCCTCAACTTAATAAATCTCACTATTCCATTCAATTCATTTTCTTACCTTATAATACATGACACTAGTTAGTTCATCTCAGACAAGATTATATATATTATTAGTGTATGCCTTTTAAATAATCAAACATGATATTTAACTAAATATTTTCCCCCAATAATCCCTTTTAATGTTCAATAACTTGTCTTAAAGTTCTATAAGCATGCATAAAGCCAATAAAGTAAGCATTTAAATTCTCACTTCTTTGTATGGTCATTCTAGCTTAAAACAACAAAGCTAGAAAATAAAAACACAATATTAAGAAATCCAATTAAACATTCGATTAACAAAATATAAAGATTCAACATAAGATTAAACCAAACTATACAACTAATAAATCATTAATCTAAGATAGCATTAACTAAAGAAGCATTAAACTAAAATAAAGAATTAAATGCTAAATGGACAAGAACAAAAGCATTCGGCTGTGACATAAAAGCAAAGCAAACATTCGAACGGGCAAAACTTAAAGCATCACAATCATTAAACAAATGAAATGTAACCTTCAGACCTACTAACTAAGTAAGCTACGCGGACATGCATTGGAAATTAAAGTCAACAACTAAGACAAGACCTAATAATTGGAAGTGAAAATAAAAGAAATGATCAAAGCTAATGGAAATGGATGAGCAACATGTAGAATAATAACAAAAAAAAGCCAAAAACATGGAAAATGGCCTTAAGACTTAAAAGTTATATGGTTGTGCTGTCATTTTTTACCAAAATTCAAGCTAAGCTCACTCGATTGAAATCGACACTTGTCTCCACTAAAGTTCTTCTCTTGTTTTTCTTTTGTAATTTCATATCTTATGGCTTTCCACTCCATTAATTCATCTGTGTGTGTAGCCATTCTTGACCAAGGGAAGGTCAAAGTTCTAAGCTCCTTCTTCTAAAACATTCTCTACTGAAATTAGCTCATAAAGGAACATGGTGAGTGACGACTTCTTTAAGCAAGCTTCACTCTACAGTTGCTATCTTTAACCTGAACTTTCTTATGTTTTATCTGTGTCAAGCTCTAGCTCCAACTCTCTCTCGATTCTCTACTATCTTAGGCCATCCACCCACTCCAATGATCGCTCCTCATTGGCTACTGCATTTTTCTCCTTTTAGAGAGCCTTATGTTGCCATTTTGATGTGTGTAGAGTCAGCTCCTTAAGTGTTGCATTTTTCATGTGAAGCTCCACTTCATGCTCTCCTTTAAACACTGCATTGAAGTGTCATTTAATGCCTTCATTTGCCTCCTTGAAAGCTTTCCTTTTTTTATGTTATTTTTTAAAGCTATTTTTCTATACTACTTAAAACCTTTTCTTTTTGTTTAATTTGCTCATTTATCTTCCAAACTTTATACTTTTAATTTGTATTTGTGTTCCATCAACATATCTATATGAAAATTCCAAAAGAACACAAATTAAGCCTTTAAACACAAGAATATGATTGAAATGACATAAAGAATGCATATGAAAATTCAATATATTTCAATCCTATCACTATTATTATCCAGTTCTTCCATATGATCTTTGTTTCATTCTTTACATTTCTCGTGATTTATGTAGCCAAATTTGATGATAAACCAAAGCTATGTTCTTAAACCCTCTTTTATCATGTTTCTTTCTTCCTATTTTAGCATTTATAAACCTTTAATGCTTTGTATAATTTTCATACACACCAAATATTATTTCTAAATTTTCTAACTTCATCTCAATTATAGTAGAACCTTCATCTTAATGCTCTTCATGCAATTTCTTGAAGTTGTCACACTTAAAGAGCTCTTTAGTTCTATAAATAATTGCTCATCTACATTATACTATTGCATTAAAACAAAATACCATAGTTAGCCTTAATGGTACGTAAGAAGTGAGGTGAATTAGGTGGTCAGAAATTTGTATACTAACCACTTAAACCAATTTTGCAATTTATGCAATCCCTTAACCAGAATTTAACATAAATGGTATATATGATGATGTCAGTTATCATAATATGAATATAATCAAAGTATATAAGCAATACATATAAGAAGTTGAAAATAGAGAGAGTCAAGAAGCCAAATTTTTATAGTGGTTTAGCAAGAGAATCTTTGCCTATTTCCACTTTCCAATTTCAAGTTTTAAATTTCATTCAAATGAATCTTCTATGGATGGAGAGGAAGCCTTATAATATGCAATCTTACTTTTCAATGTGAAGAGTAATTTTTTAGAAATATTTCTTAAAGGTGAGAAGAAACTTTACAATCCCTATCCCAACAATATAAAAACAACTCCTTTTAAAAATCAATTATCCTTTAAAGGTGGTTTCACTTGAAAATAAATTAACTAAAGGGCTCACAAGATTATTAAGATGAATGATATGAATGAAAACCTTTTTGAAAGGTTTATAAATAAATCACAAATGAAATCTTATTGGATTAAGAACACAAAAATCAAACTCTTGCTCAAAAATACCAAACAAATATAAAAAATGCAACTAAAAAGTTAATGAAGGCTTCTTTAACTTTTAATGCTCAAAACTTTCACAAAACATTATAAATATTGTTTTAAAACCCTTATTCCATCTATTTATATCCTTCCCATGTTCAAAATTCCGCTAGAAGCTCATACTAGCAACTTTGAAAAACTTATGCAACTTTAAGGCCTTTAGTTTATTAAACCTTTAAGTAAAAACTTACAAACGAACTTAAAATACCTAAATTACATACTTGAAGCTCCCATATAATTTCATATTTCTCTATACTTAACTTTGGTCTTCAAGTCCAAATTTTTCTTTTCAAACCATCATCAATTAGTCCTTTAATACCCTAAAATTTTAAAACCTTTCACTATAAATTAAATCATGTTAATACAAAGCCCAAATTAGAGACTCCTTTGGTTCAACAATCTTTCTCTTTTAATGCTAAAAAAACATTTGATATAATAGAGCTAAAAAATATATAATAAAATGCATCAAACTAAATGTTCAAAGCCCTTAAATCCAAACAAGGTGTATTTTCATCATGAACACTTTTGTCCCCTATAATTCATGCATTAACACAAATTACACCACTATAAATATATACATCAAAATATCAAAAGTAATAAAGCATGAAGAGGATCATAAGTACTAATTATGCATAAAATTCAACTTGTAGCTCCCCTATATAAGACATATAATATGACACAAACTTTTCCTCCTTTTAAACATAAACTAAAATAGTTAAGAAGCTACTAAATGTTAATAAAGCTTATAACAAAATTTAAAATTGATACTAATTATTAATAAAGAATCCACATAAATGTTAACAAATATACAAAATTTTGAAAGAGGCATACCATTAATTATACCTGATTCTCACCTAACCATTAAAACCTATCATTTTTCATTAGTTTAGTAAAAATATCATCCAATTGATGTGTCATATTGACAAATTACAATTCAATATCACTAATTTTCGCATAATCTCTAATGAAGTGATACCTTATCTTTATGTACTTAGTCCTAGAATGTTGAACTAGATTCTTAGTAAGGCATAAGGCACTTGTGTTACCACTTTAATGGGAATCTCATTGTGTTCTATGCCATAATCTCTTTGTTGTTACCCAAGTCAAAGTATTTGAGCATAATAACTACTTACCCCTACATATTATACTCAAGTAGTAAATATAGCTATCAAGGTTTAATTTTTATTAAAATATGAAACTAATGCATTTCCTAATAATTGGTTAGTGTTGGATATGCTCTTCCTATCCAAAATACTACTAGTACAATTAATATCAAAATATTGAACTAATTCTATAAATGTATTCCTAAGATAAAAAGTCCTAAAGATGTGGTTCCACATAAGTATCTATGTGCTTAACCACTAAAAGTTGTGATTTCCTATGATTATAAACACTAAAAGTTGTGATTCCCTAGGATTACATTAAACCTAAAACACAACTACACACTAAATATAATATCAAGCCTACGTATAATAAGATAAAGCAAATTACCTATCATACCTCTATAAAGTTTAACATCTATGGGTTTATCTTCTTTATCCTTATTCAAATTTTTTGTCATGCTCGTAAATGTTGTTAATGACTTTTCTTGGTCTATTCATAGTAGTTTAAGTTGCCTCTTTATATACTTAGGCTTGATTTATAAAAATTCCATCTTTTATCCATTTGATTTGCAATCTCAAACTAATCATTTTCAAATTCTCTACCATAATCACTCTTAATTTATACAATTGTTATACCCTTCTCATTTTATATTATTTTAGCAAATTTTACAAAAGATTTAAAAACATCATCTTTTCAAGTAAGAAATAATAACCATATCATCTAATAAAATGATAGATGCATTTTTTTTCTACCTAAACTGGCAACTCTAATGGGACCTAACAAATCCATATATAAAACCTCCAAAGGTCTAGTAGATGTTACTGATTTCTTACTTTTGAAGGAATTCTTGGATTACTTCCCTACTAGGCAAGCTTAACAAACCTTGTCCTCCTCAAAATTCATCTTTGGCAGTCCATTCACAAGTTTGAGATTATGTTCTACACTTGTATGCCCCTATTTTTCTATGCCACGTCCAATCATCTTCACAAAAAAAAAACCATTTCACATATTGGTTAGAGAGTTCCTTAAGGTCAAAAGTATAAATGTTCCTTTCTTTATTACTAATAAATACAGTGCTATTGTCAAACATCCTAGAAACTATGCATGAATTGCCTTAAAAACTAACTTTAAAATCTTTATCACAAAGTATAGTTCCAACCACCAACCAAAATCTTTTAATCATAATAAGATTATTCTTTCAACTATCCATATACAAACCAAACAAATTTATTTTTATTTAGATATCCATACTAGCTTGGGTCCTTGGGGGTTAGCAACCTTCCTACCACTTAAACCTCTTGATGAATTTTGAAATCAAATTTATTTATCATAGAAAAATTTTTCTATATGCCTAATTCATGTATAAAAATGACAAACTGTAGAAGCATCATAAAAATAAAAATAACTTCTCATGTTATTATTCCTTTGTGCATGTCTTGGTCTTTTATCCCTATATATCATTCTTAAATAAAAATGAGACAAAAAATATGAATTAAACATATTTTTAAATTTATGAATATGTATATAAGGAGCATGAGAATGAGATAAACTCCTTTGTCTAACATAAGGCCTAAGTTCATCATATTAAGATTGTGCATTTCAATAAAACTTATACCAATTTTTGGTTGTGTTCATATCCCTCCTAGTTTTTTGTCTAAATCTATATATAAAGGAATGATGATTTTTTTAAGTTGGAATTTTGATGATGATATAACATTTTCAAATAATGACCTAGATATGTATTGTTCTTCTAAATTCTTACCTTTTACAAAAGTAGTTTTGGCATTATTAGACACAATCCATTAAGTGAATCCTAAGCCATATCTATCATTGGAAGCCTTTTGAGCTCCAAGCATGCATTTTAAGTTTTCATTCCCCTTTGAAAATTTTGATAATGACTCCTTTAGGGCCTCCTCATCCTTCTTTAATGATTTATTCTCATTCATCAACTTCTCCTTATCACCATTTTAAGTAAAATTTATGATAGACTTGAATTTTATTGCTTATTTACCCCTCATTTCAAGCCAAATTTATGTTTAATTGCTTATATTTGTTGTTAAAGGCTTAATTATGTGTTTAAATGATTAACATTGCAAATGGAAGCCAAATATCCAAGGGAATCCGAGAATGACTGTTAAAATTTAGGAATTTGAATGAAAATAGTGGGTGCTTGAATATCGCCGCTTTACTCTTCATGTTGCCGCTCTACTCTCACTTCCAATGACTTAAATGGTGATTTCATAAAGCGTCATTTTACTCCTTTTGAGTGTTGATTTAGTAGTTGTCTCCAGATTTTGAGCTGAATCTCCTATCCTACTGGATGCAACTTGTACAAATTGCTTCCCACTTGCATAAGGAATAAAAATGGAGAGCTTAAAGCCAAAAGTACAAGCTTTGGATAGACAGTGTTGTTCGTTGGTTGATTAATTAAAAATGGACGTTCTTTAAAACGATTTTACTTTAAAAACCAAAATGAGATTAAACGAAAACCAACATGACGAAAGGCAAGTGCACCTATCGAACAAGTAATAAAGTGGAGTAATTTTAAGACTCCGAGTGTCG
>JAOXYD010156548.1:0-10365 GCA_028565735.1 Pinacopodium congolense | reverse complement strand
GGTGCCGTTGTTCTTCAGCAAAATCACACCTCTTTTGATATTTTTGGCTCCAATCTTGATCTTTTAAGCTCCAAACTACAAATCAAACATTATAGGACATAAATTAAACATTTAAACACATTATAGGGGTCATAATGCATCGAATTCACTATCAAAATCATATCAATTTTGACCCCTATCATTGCACCACTAAATATAGAGAGCTTATTATAGTTTATTTAGTAGCTAAAGGTAAGTTTTCAATCATATAGGCCTTATCTAAAAATGGATTTATAGGCTAGAATTCTAGGCATAACACAATTTACATATTTTCAATAATCGATTATAATTCATAAATCTGAAAAATATCTTTTGCCCAGCCTTTCATCTTTGTTATTTGTTTCTTTTTATTTGCTTTCTTATTTTTGTTCGCTTTAATTTCATTACTTGCTTTTTCGTTTATTTTTAATTCCTTCACATACAGGGGTTTTATTTTCTTTCCTTTTTATTTTGTATAACATTAAGAATAGCCACAAACACCGTTGTGGGATAGACCTTAACTTGCCTTACTACATATTTAGTTAGGTAAGTTAGGCATTTTATTATTTGGTAGCTCATAATAGCTTAACTGTAACACCTCTTTGCACATCACCTAGAATTTGCTTAGAAGGATGATCCCTTTTATATCTCTAATCTCTATCTATCTCCTCATCCTTTTTTTCATCCTTACATGGTTTACCATTTGATGAATGTGGAGTGTCTTAATGATCCTCATTTTCTTCTTCCAAGTTATATTTCTCCAACACTTTGATAAACCTATCAACATCTTCAAGACTTTTTTTTCTTAACATCAAAGGGGTTAGTCTCATCAAAAATAATATACACGGTCTCTTCAATCACTAGAGTTCTCTTATTGAACGCTCTATATGCTTTGTTAGACAATGAATATCCTATAAGAATATCTTCATCCATTTTTGCATCAAACTTTCTTAAGTTGTCCTTGGTATTCAAAATGTAACACTTACATTAAAAACCTTAAAATAACCAATTCTTGACGTTTTCCTATGCCAAAGCTCATAGGAGGCTGTATCCATAGTTGGTCTTATGTAAAAACTATTAGATATATGACAAGCACACATTACAACTTTTGCCCAAAGATACCTAAGAAGATTATATTCATTTATCATTGTTCTAACCATTTCTTCTAATGCCTTATCTTTCCTCTCAACAACTTCATTTTGTTAAGGGGTCCTAAGCATAGAGAAATAAAATATGCCATTCTCATCTAAAATGATTCAAAAAAATTCATTATTAAATTCTTTAACGTGATCCCTCCTAGTGGATTCACTTTTAATACATTTTTTTCTCATTTTGAGATCTCTTTGCAAAATTCATAAAATACTTAAAATATTCATATTTACTAATTAAAACAACACCAATGTAAACCTACTAAAATCATCTACAGTTACAAATGTAAATTATTTTCCTCCTAAACTAGCAACCATAAAGGGATAAAAAGTCTATATGTAAAAGTTCCAAAAGTCTAGCAGATGTTACTACTTTTTTACTCCTAAAGGAACTCTTGATCCGCTTCCCCACTTGGCAAGCCCTACAAACTTTGTCTTTCTTAAACGTCACCTTTGGAAGTCCACTCACTAGTTTCTTTTTGTTTAGGTTGGAGATTAGATCTACACCTGCATGTCTTAATCTACCATTTCACATCTAAACATATTCACTTATAGAAATCAAACACTTTACAGCATGATTTAAGAGACCATTAAGATCAATAGTATAAACATTCCCTTCTCTCTTACCAATAAATGCAATGCTATTATCTAACTCCCTAGAAACAACATATGATTTGCCTTCAAATCTCAATTTGAATTCCATATCACAAAGTTGACTCAAAATAAGTAGATTATGCTTTAAACCATTAACTAAATTCACATTATCAATCATATTATAATTATTCTTACCAACTTTTTCAATGCCAATAATCTAATTATGGCATTGTCTCTAAATGTCATATATCCATCACCCTTACTTTTAAGAGAAATGAATCAGGATGCATCACCTATTATATGTACTGAAAAATCATTACATACATACACTTTGCTCCTATTAATTCCTAAAAATAAAATATTTTATTTTGATTTAAGTACTCATACTAACTTGGGTCCTTGAGGTTATCAACCTCATTACCATTTAAGCCTCTTAGTAACTTATTTAACCAACCTTGTTTGTCATAAGAGCATTGTATGAATTAGAATATGACATCATATTGTTATATCTATATGCATTTACAAGTCTCCTATCATTATATGTTCTTCTTTATTTATAATGACGCTTAGGATATGAATGAAATATGCTTAAAGATTCATGTATATGCATATAAGGTGTATAAAGATGTGTACGACCATGTTGTCTTATGTGAGGCATAGATGCATTGTTTTGGAATTGTTCATTTATATAGAATTATGCCTATTTTTGTTGGTATGAACATTCCTCTTAGTCTTTATTTTAGATCCATACTTTAATGCATGATGAATTCTCCTAGGTTAGGGTCTATATAATTAAGTGGCATTTTCTAATGAAGGCTTAGGTACATGCTCTTCATTTAAAATACTTCCCTCTAAAAATGTAGTTTTTCCATTATTGGTGGCACTCTCTTAAGTGAATACTAAGGCATGCTTATCATTTGAAGCCTTTTGGGCTCTAAGCATGCATTCCTTTTTATTATCCATTATGAATTTACCGAAAGTTTCCTTAAAAGTATTTACCTCTTTATTTAAAGCTTTATTTTCATGTATCAATATATCCCCATCATAATTTTAAGCAACATTCAGACTCCTAGATTCTGCCATGCCATGCAACTAATTTTTTAACCTATCCTCTTATAACATGCATTCACTAAACAAATTTAATAAGGTCATTGTTTACATACATTCAAACATAAGTCAATCCTTCATCCACATCATCATCATCACAAATATGCAAAAAATAAGGTCTCTTATATTTCAAGGCTATGAAACATATGTTGGCTACTTCCTATTCAAAGCTTTCACTTATTGAATTGCTAGAATTATCCCCCGTTATGGGCTTCAATGCCTTTTTCGTCTTATTTTCCTTCTTCTTGTTCTTGCTACTTCTTTCATTCTTCTTATTTTCCTTAAGAACCCTTAAGAAAGTGGCATTAGGATTTTATATGTTGTAGTTTCCAACATTTAAAACAAGTAATGTTATAGCATTTTCTTTTAAATTCATTTTTTCCTTGCTCTTTGTTCTTTGCATAACACTTCTTCTTTAGAAACATCTTGGATATTCTTATGATGTGTGAATTATCATCATATTCACTCCCACTTGAAGATGTATCTTTATCACTAGATGCCTCTCTCAATGCTTCAAATGCAAGGTTTTTCTTCTTTGTCACCATCTCCTCTTCCTAAGTCTCATTGATCCTCATCTCATAAGCTAGGAGAGATCATATAAGCTCTTCTAAGGGCTAGTTATTTAATTCTTTGGCCTCTTGGATGGATGTCACCTTGATTTCTCGTATCTTTGATAAGGAGTTAAGAATTTTCATCTAATTCAATGTTAGTATAAGATTTACCTGAACCTTTCAATGCATTTAAGATGTCAATGAATCTAATATGCATGCTAGATATACTCTTACCATATTATATGTGAAATAATTTATATTAATAAGTGAGCATAGACACCTTATGTTCCTTCAGTTGATTGGTGCCCTCATGTGTAACTTCTAATATATGTCATTTCTCATATGACATTTCATATAATAACACCTTCTCATTCTTACTTAGTGCACAATATATATATATATATATATGCGTGTGTGTGTGTGTGTGTGTGTGTGTGTGTGTGTGTGTGTAGCCTATTATTTAATGAAATCATTCTTTTATCATCATTATTCTATTTTTGCTTAACTTTAGGAACTATTGCATTACCTATAACTTTGGTGAAAATATATGACCTATTACTAACTACTTCCCATAAATTAATATTTTAGCCATAAGAAAAAAATTTCATCCTAATTTTTCAATACAATTAATCCTTCCCATCAAAGAATGTTTCCCTGCTTACATTTTTCCTTGCCTCTTTTGACTAGTAAATGCTATCAAGTGTGTCATATTTAGATATTTACTCACAATTTTCATTATAAAATTTTATGAACAATGTGAGACTAGATCTAGTAGCATTTGTTAACTTTAATGGCACTAAGAGGGGGTGAATTGAATGCTTAAAAATTATAAACTAAGAACTTAAACCAATTTCAGTGAGTATTCAATCCATAAACTATAATTCAACCTAAACAAGATGAATAATGATGCCAATTATCATAATATGAATAAATAAAAAGTGCACCAGAACAAATATAAGTAGTTAGGGATAGAGAGAGTCAACAAAACTAATTTTTATAGTGATTCTATAAATTTTAAAAAAAAACCTTTGCTTACACCCCCTCTCTAACTTCAAGTTGAAATTTTCACTAAAAAAGATCTTCTTTAAATGAAAAGGAACCTTTACAATACCTAATCTTCTTTTTAAAGGTTGAGAGGAACTTTGTCTAAATCTTTATTAAAGGTGAAAAGTAATATTTAAAAATCAATCATAATCTTAACTATATTACAAAGCCCTTTTAATAAAAACAATTACACCACAAAAGGTGTTTCACTTGAAAAGCAAATAGTTAAAGGGCTTGCAAGCTTATCAAGATGAATTATATGATTGAAAAAAATTTTCAAAGCTTTCAAATAAAAACTTCTTAGATTGAAATCATAAAAATCAATCTTTTTCTCAAAAACATAAAACAAGCACCCAAATATCAATGACAATGAAACTTCACTGAGAACTTCTTGTTTCTCTTGTGCTCAAAAAAATTACAAAAGCTCATAAGATTGGTAATCCATCCTTTTATAGAGTTCATAAGCTCAAAATCCCATTAAAAGATCAAACTAGTCATTCCTTAAAATAAAATAGCTATTAAACTTCAAAAACTAGTTGTTATAATAACTGATAATGTGCACAATGGTTCGCCTTAATGGCACCATTCATCCCTATCGTTACGATACTGTACAAACATTGGACTACAATGATGTCATTCAACTGTGATTATAGACCACTATTTGGCTTTTGAAAAAATAACAATAATACAACAGTATAATTCAACTCACTGTTGTATACCATCATTTATTCACTAGAGAGACAATGAAACTATAATAGTGTTTTTCAACCTACCATTGTAAAGTTTCATTAAACCTCCAAGAAATTATTTAAAAACTTAACCAAAACAATTCCAAACAATTCCAAAATACCCAAAATTTGATTCAACCAAGTCTAAATGTTCCCAAAGTAATTTTTCAGATCAAGACTTGTTATTTGAATTAAAAAAAGCTTAAAATATCTTGATTAATACAAGTATAGGCACATTCAATTCCAGGTAACTCTAAAAAATTTATTAAAAAACATTTATTTTACTTCAAAATAAATTCACAAAAGTTTCAGATCACCCCTAAAGTGATTTTAGAGATCAAGACATTTAATTTAAAGTCAAAACCAAAAAAAATAAAGTCTTAGCAACAAAAAGTTTACGCACTTGTGAAAACAAATTATGCAATATATAAGCAAATTTGAGCTCCTAAGTTATTAAACCTTTAAGTAAAAATTACAACATAATTTAAACTACCTAAATTAAGATCTTAAAACTCCCAATTTTCTTGATCTTTGTTTATGTTCAATTTTGGCCCTCAAGTCCTAATTTTTCACTTCAAACCTTCATTTCTCCTTCAAAGTCCCTATCTTTTAGACACATAAAACAAATCATTAGTAATAATCATATTTTTTTATCATCAAAATAAATATTAGACGTTCTCTTAGTTCATTAAATAGGTTTCAAATGTTGTTATCTTTTTAAAGTTATTAAATTTTACAAAATTTTATGATTGGAAATTTATATGGGGGTGTTATATATAACATTGGTGCTTTTAGATAGATCAATCATCAATAAGTTGAAGGAGTAGCTAAAAAAACTACGAGTGTATTTTCTACAACATTTGAATTCCTTGATTGAGTTTTTATTAGATTAACTAATTTTTCACATTGTTTTTTAGTAAGTGAAATAGTTGACTATAATCATCTATTTTCATCATATGCCACACACCAGTTTTGTTTTGTTTTCGGTTTCTTAGATAAAGCCCTCTAATTTGTTAAAGATAGATGTATCTACTTTGTTAACATGTCCAACTCTACCTTGCTTCCCTTTAAACTTATAACCTAAAGGATAATCACGATTTTTGTAGTACCTATCCATAATATAACTAGTATATCCACAATGGTTGCAAACAATTTTCTAGTTTCTTGATTATATAATCTCATTTTGTTTTAATTCTAAAATCTTTAATCACCACCAACATTTGTGTTTCCTTTACCTTATGAACCAAATAAATGTCTTCTTACACTATTTGCTCTTCCAATAGGAATTTCACATATTATAAGTTGTCTCTCATGCTAAATTACCAAACTCAACACCTTTATGATTGTTAGTAATGGTTCCATCAACAAAATTGAGATCTAATGATAGAAAAATTCGTATTCAAAGCCCTCAAAGACTTGATAACTAAATTTTATTGATGATCAACTATAAGTGTATTCATTGCTTTGCACTTGCACTTCAGAGCAAATTCACAAGTGTGAACAACCTAATATTATATGACTAACCCCATATTATTTTTTACATTTTAAAATAATCTATAAAAAATTCCTTGTTGTAAGCTTGACATTCATTTTTTAAAATCCGAAATTCTAAGGTAACAACCTCAACAATAGTGTTCATTTTAAATCATTCTACACCTCAACTATTGTTTCATGTCAAAGAATGTTTTGAATAATAGAAGGGCTGACTAAATGCATAGTCTAAGACATCATTATTTGTTAGATATGGTATCTTATTAGGGTAATGTTATAATTCCAAAAGAATTGATATAATCTCTAAGATTTATGTAATCTTTAATTGTTGTAATAGTCAACAATTAATTTAATCCCTAATTTTAGGTAGTAATATAATCCTTAAGATTTATATAATCCCCAATTTTAGGAATTTTATAGATGGTAGAGATTAGCTTACTAATTAAATTATTCCATTAGTGTAAACATTCTATGTATAGAGAACATTGATATTAATAAAAAAAAAGGTTATCTTCTTTCAAACTCTTATATTATATTAAAGCTTGGTTTCTTCTAACTTTATGAGTTCCATTTGCAAGCTTTATTTCTACATTATCGTTTATCTTCTTCTTTTTCTCGATAAACTTTTCTAATAGTTTGAATTAACTCATTCTATTTTTCCTTGATTGCCATATTATCTCATTCTATCCAATTTTATTGGTAGTTTCAAATCCTACCTGCAAAGAATTGTCTAAAATTTTAAAAACTTTTCAATAAGAGGAGATTCATTATAATCTTACACTATGTGAGCTTAAAAATATCTAGGCATATTCAAGTACTTTTTCTTTGCATTTTCAAGAGAATTTTTATTCTCTATGGGTTAAATATCTTGAATACATCCTTTGCTAACTATTAGGCCATAAACTCAAGAGCTATTGATCATATGACCCATTTACCAAATACCTTATACACCTATTCCATATATCCAAGAAATAGGAAAATATCCACAATCGATGGTTATTTAACCATTAAGCAAGTGTAGGAAATGTGAAAATATGTCTATCACTAACCTTAAAGAGCATTATTTACATTCCCAAGTTATCCATAAATATTGTCTCTATACAAAAACTCATAACATATCCATGGTTCAAAACAAATTTTATCAGAGTTATTTTATATTTTAAGGTAAGGATTCAATAAAGATGATTGGGCATGCTAGAGAAACTAGATGGCCTTTACCATCTTGAATTATCAAGTGAGACAACACATTCTCACAGGTAAAATATCTTATTCCTTACTTTTAGCTCCAAGTAGTAATATAAGAGATATGTAGGGTTCTTCTACTATAACTAATATTTCTGGGATTAAATGGTTTGTTTCATTTATTGATGAATGTACTTGGGTTACTTGACCTTTTTTGCTTAAATGGTTTGTTTCTAGATTTTTATCTAAAGGAAAATTTTCCATGCATTTATATGTGGCCCTAATTCTAGATCTAAAACATAAGGTCATCTAGGCAAGAATACACATAATTTTTATATTAAGGACACAACATCATTCTCATTCATTTAGGCCTCATTTTATACAAAATAATATGATACATTCTCATGTCCCATATATGCATGGATATAATCATAGGAATACATCTCACATACATCCAAAGTCTGCTAATATCCTATAAGAGATTGTTATGAAAAAAGACTTAGGAATGAAAATGTGTACAAGAACAATAAGACTCATTATCATATGTATATGATGTGTTTCTTCTGTGGAAATCATGGCAATGTAAAGAGGTTTTTCTTTGCTAAATAAAAATGGTTGAACAAATTCTCAAGAAAATGGAATAAAAAGAATACTAGAACTAACCATTAAGGAACAAAATTGATTTCAGTACATAAGGAACATTGATTATTTTGTTTTGTTAACTCCAAAGAATAAGAAAATATTATGCTCTTAGTTTTCTTTCTTAATGGCATTAATATTTTTAATTTTCATCATGCAAGATGATTTTTTTTTATTATAGATATATTTATAAATATTTCTCCTTGAAAAAAAATCCTTTTTAATAAACCTATAAGTTGAAAATGGTTTAAGAGCTAACTCCCAATGACCTAAATTTTCATAAGTGCCTTAAACATGTTAATTTCTTTTCCTTGTACATTAATATTAAGTGGTACCAAATGACTAGCAAATGAGTATTCAACAATGGTATCTACAATAAATTAATTTAAAAAGAAAAATCCCTAAAATCCCTCACATACCATTAGTGGTACATAAATGAGGCATAGACTTGTTTTCATATTGATAGCATTTGTTGTTTTCATATTGATAGCATTTGGAAATATTAGCTTGGCATATATATATTTTGGGTAGAAAACATTATTTCATCTACTTAAGGGGAAAAAGCATTGTTGATATATCTAGGAGAGAAAGAAAGATTGATTTTTGAAATTATTACATGAGAATTAGAAAAATTGCTATTTGATTCCATATATTTTTTCACTTGATTCTTTTCTCATATGATAGAATTTAGAAATAGAGGAACAAAGTTATTTATTGCTCTTTTGATGCATATAAACTTATGCCATATACTCCTTTTAATGTTGACAAAAAGAGGGAGAAGTCAAGCTATATTATTTATCATTGTATAAGGGAAGTAGTCATTTAAATGTTGTTTTTTATATTTAGACTCTTTCCATGCTTTATCTTTACAAAAGATTGTTTCAACATTTAATCATGTCATGATTCACTAGTTAAAGAGGAAAATTTTCACATGATTATGAGAGAAATAAGAATGATTAATAGAAACTCTATTTGATCTAGTATGTATTTGAAAATATCTTGTATTTGTGTGAACTTATTTTTTATTATTAAAAAAAAGGAGAAGAGAAAGGTGATATTAAAACTTGATTATTTCATGATTTATGAATTTAGGCGGAACATGCATATTATTTTAGATCATTTCATTTAATGACATTTATTTTCTCCAATGTCACTAAATGTTTTGTTATCATGAAAAGGGTGAAATTGTTGAACCAAGTAAGACTCTAACCTATACTTTTAATGAGAAAAAAATCCTTTACTACTATTTTTCTTTTATCCTTTGTAATATTAATAAGTTATTATGCAAAATATTAAGTTCAATAGAAGGAGAAAGTTAAAAGATGAAGAAAATGAGAAAGGTGGAACACATTTGCAATTAAAGTGAATATCAAATTTACAAATGAAAGATGAGAATAAGATTAAGATAACTAAGGTTAAATAAGTTATTCTATGTCAATGCTATAAATGCCCTTTATGCATGTGCATTGCATATTTAGTGAA
This sequence comes from Pinacopodium congolense, assembly GCA_028565735.1. Lineage (NCBI taxonomy): Eukaryota > Viridiplantae > Streptophyta > Magnoliopsida > Malpighiales > Erythroxylaceae > Pinacopodium > Pinacopodium congolense. The sequence continues at coordinate 381 of JAOXYD010156548.1, read as the reverse complement.
AATTCATAAATCCTTTCAAAGGTTAGGACTAAATTAAGTTTTTGATTTCAAAGACAAATATCTTAATCATTAAAACATCTTTGGTAAATTTTTAAATGTGTATGAGTCAAGTGTTTTTTAAAAAAGATAGTTTTAAAAGTTTGAAAATTTTAGAAAAATATTTTGAAAGCACTGATTGCAGTTGGCCACATACAAAATTTGGTCAAATTAATCTATCTTTCATGCACAATTTAACAATTTAACTCGAGACCAACATTCGACAAGCGTACCGGTCAAATCAAGTAATAAAGTGGAGTATATTTAGGACTCCAAGTATCGATCCCACGAGGAAGTTTATAGGATGTAAGTACTAGGTCAATCGGATTACAATTATCTAGAGAA
>JAOXYD010156538.1:0-10365 GCA_028565735.1 Pinacopodium congolense | reverse complement strand
TATTAACCGGTACCGGTACAGTACCGTTTTCGGGACCAATCCGGTACCGGTACCGGTACGGTATTTAAAACACTGATCCTGACAATTGAAATAGGGAGAAGGGAGTCTTTGTTCTTATTTCTTATTTTTATTTTGATAAGTATAGAAATTAATGATAGAAATATATTTTTTTACTTTTGTTTATATTTTTTTATAAATTTACAAAAATATAAATAGGAAATTATAAACTAAAATTATGATTTCTTTATGTTCAATAAACAAGTTTTATAAATAGGTTTTTTACATTAAATAATGTACATAATTTATTAACTAACATGTATTTTTAAAATAATGATAAAGAATTTAGGTTTACTTTTTATTTTATTATTATTATTCAATCAATTTTTATGACAAATATTAACCAAGTAGGTTTTTGTTTAGAGTTTTTTTTATAAATTTCAACTAAATAATCTTTTATTTAAAAAAGAAACTAAAAATCAAATTCAAATTCAAATTCAAAAAATGTAACAAAAATTGAAAACAAAAAACAAAAAGTGAAACTAAATAGTTCTCGCTTTCAATGGAGGAATTTCCAACCCACGTAGCAACAATTAAAAGAGAAAAAATATTAATAAAATTAGCTTTTGCTTTCATCCATCTTTATATTGCTACTCGTGTAGATAAGTCTTGAACTATGCCTTAACCATAGTTTTTTTAATGTAAACAAGGAAGAAATGTGTGGTATTTCTTACAAATGACTTTATACATAGTACGATATTTATACAAATATTATACTACTAATTAGGCATTAATTAAAGGATACAATCCCTATAATAAAGCAGTCTATTCTTATAATCAAGCAGTTAGAATTTGTTATAGTTGTAACACTCCATCTCAAGTTAGAGCACAAACGTTAATCATGCCCAACTTGTTACAAGAAAATCAACTCAATTCCCATATAGAGCCTTTGTAAACAAATCTCCTAGTTATTCTCTATTTTTTACATATTTTGTAGAGATTAGATTCCGTTACACCTTTTCACGAATAAAATGATAATCAATCTCAATGTTTTTAGTTCGTTCATGAAATACAGGATTAGAAACAATGTGAAGAGCAGTTCGATTATCACATTATAACTTTGTTGGCATTGGAGTTTTGAAACCTACTTCCATTAATAAATGATATATCCATAAGATTTCACATGCCGATTGTGCCCATAACTTTGTATTCGGAGTCCGCACTCGAACGAGACACAACATTATAGTTCTTACTTTTTTAAGAGACTAGATTTCCTCTAACAAAGACACAGTAACCTGTAGTGGATCTTTGATCAATCTTGGATTCTACTCAATCGACATCCGAAAAGCACTCTATATGATTGTGATCATAATTACCTCTTTCGAGAACTCTTTTTAAGTAACATAGAATTTGTTCCAAAGCAACCTAGTGATGAACCTTGGAGAGGACATGAATTGACTTACAATACTGATAGGATTATCAATGTCAAGATGAGTTACTATAAGATAGTTTAGTTTTCAAACTAATCTCCTATACTTCTTAGGATTTGTAACTAAATCTTCTTCATTTGTAAGTTGCAGATTAGGTGTCATTGGAGTACTGCATGACTTTACACCAAATTTTGTCGGTCTTAACTAACAAATCAACCACGCATTTTCCCTGTGATAGGAAGAAGTCTTTCCTACTTCTGGTTACCCTAACATCCAAAAAGTATTTTAATCCTCAAATCCTTCGTCTGGAACTAGCTGTGAAGAAATGTCTTTAAAGATGATATACCTTTGACATCATTACTAATAACAACAATATCATCTACATATACTACCAGAAGTATAATATCATATGGAGGTTTTTTTTTTTAGAATACAAAATGATTAATTTTGCTCTTGCTTAGGTCAAACTATTCAACTGCCTAATTGAATTTTCTAAATTAAGCATAAGACTATGCTTTAAGCTATATAGAGATCTTAGAAGAAAACACAATTTTCCATGCTCCCCTAAGTAACAAACTCAGGTGACTGCTCTATATAAACCTCTTCCTATAAATCTCTATGTAAGAAAGCATTTTTAATATCTAACTGATGCAAGGCCTGGTCATAAGTAACTACTATAAAAATAAGAAAACAAACATATATCAATTTTTTCATAAGGGAAAAGCATCAAAATAATCTACATCATAAGTTTGTGCATATCCTTTCGCATCCAAATGAGCCTTGAGTTAAGATATTGTCCCATCATGATTAACTTTAATGGCAAACACTCATTTGTAACTAATAGCTTTCTTATCTGTAGGTAAATCTACTAAATTTCAAGTACTATTGGTATCTAAAATAGTTATCTCTTTTATCATTACTATATGCCAACTAGGGTGAGATAAAGCTTTATTAAAAGTTTTAGATAAGGATATAGAATAAAGAAAAGCGATAAAAGAATATAAAGAAGATGATAATTGGTCATAGGATACAAAAGATGAGATGGGATAAGCATATTGACATATACTTTTATGAAGAGTGATCGAAAGGTCAAGATCAATGATTGTTGGATCTGGTGCATAAGAAGGTACTGAAGCCGGTTATGTAGTGGGAAGATATTGTCTTATAAAGTATACAACGAATAGGCGGCAGTGGAGGGGCCAAAAGCGGCAATGTGCCATAAATATTTAGAAACTGGTATGTTATCTTATACACCAAAAGGTCATCCTTCTCCCCTTGATTAATAGGACAATAAGGTGTAGAAAATAAAAGAATGTACTACATAAAAGTGGCATTAGCATATACGAGATATTTAATAAGATTAGTATAATAACACCTATATCCCTTTTGGACGTGAGAGCAACATAGAACAACACATTTAACAAATTTGAGATCTAATTTAGTGAGTTAAGGATGGACATCATGAAAAAAGTAAAGACTTAAAATATGTAAGGCTTAATGGAAAGTAAAGGTTTGGTAGGAAAAAAGATGTGATAAGGAATCTCTCTATAAAGAATGGGTGACGACATTCGGTTAATCAGAAAACAAGATGTGGAAACAATGTCAGCGCAAAAGTATATAGGAACATATGTTTGGGGAAAAAAAAAGCTCTAGCCATTTTAAAAAGATGCCTATTTTTTCTTTCACCTACACCATTTTAAGATGGTGTATCTACACATGACGATCAGTAAAAGATGTCTATTTTAGCCATATAAGTCTAAAGGAAATTAGAAAATTATTCTTTGGCATTATCACTTCTCGAGATATATAAAGAGGCATTAAATTGATTTTTAACTTCAACATAAAAAGTAGTAAAATGAGAAAACAACTAAAAACAATTTTTTATCAGATAAAGCCAAGTAATCCAAGAATAATCATTAACAAAGATAACAAAATATCGAAACCCAGTTTTGGATATAATAGGACAAGGACCTCATATATCTAAATGGACGAAGTTAAAGGGAAAACTAACTCTTTTATTGACACAGGAAACATAACGCATATGATGGTATTTTACAAATTGGCATAACTTACAATCTAAAAAGACTATATTTTAAAACTCGGGACACAACTTCTTTAAATGGGATAGAAAAAGATGCCCTAACCGATATTACGCTTAAAAGGAGTTAGGATGACTAAGTGTAATGTCCTCAAAATTTATTATCCTCAAATTCACATACATATGCTCTGATTGACAAATCTATAAATCCTTATTCTTTGATATCACTAAATGAAGTACTTTTAAAAATTTGTAGATAAACTACTCATAAATAAATTCAAACTCAAATCTTATTAAACCAACATAATTATTTATCATCACAAGTCAAATGCAACTAAATGGCTCACCTCATATAATAGAATCCAAACAGTAAACTGAGATATATTAAATCAAATCTATATCCTAAAAAATAGCCCACGGACAAGGGGTGAGCTACCAACTCAGTAAGAATTTCATAATTACACCCTTATATTATACATCACACATACATAATTAAATCATCATAATTATTTAGGAAAACCACACATATACATATATCAATACACATCAATATATCAACATCTTAACATTTTCCTCTACGAAACTAAATACAAATCCATGAGATGCATAAATGTTATTCGGATTTATCAATTCTATTAAAATTTTTATTATTCACTTTGTTATGGACCCCACTTAACCTAGATGTTATATCCAATGGTTCGTTGGCTCAATCATCATGTCATAATCTCAATCTCTCTATGGATAAATCAAATGTCATATGCTCATATGTACATATATATCTGGCACAAGGTATCTCCCAATCATATTATATCTGATACCCCGACATAATTCTAATACCTAACCACAACATAAGATCTCTCTAAGACTCAGGATACTCTGATACCACTCTGATATTTAGCCTCGTAGCACTGTCCATATATAGATGCCTAGCCCATATGAATAACATGTCATCTCAATCTCAATCTCAATCATAATAAGCGTCAATTTAGGACCATTGAATATATCATAACTTAAGTAAGATTTCTCTTTATTCCTTAATCTCAATATGCTAATCAAGATGATTTTCATTCGAATTCTTTCAATATCCTATCGCTTATTATAATCAATTTCATATATAAAGTTTCAAATTCTCTTACCAATTGTATATGTTAATTGTGAAATAATTTTCAACGGAATATTCACAATGATCACTTTCAAACCAACTAATTACATAATCATATTATTCACATTATTCAATATAAAATGCTTATACTCATGATGTAGTATCTTGTAATAGAAAAATTATACATTATCACATTTAACCAATAGATTAACATAATTTAATAATTCACAGTTGAATGAAAAATTTAGAAAAATTCCTTAACTTGTTAATAAAGGAAAAATACTTGACCACGTCATTAATCAAATAATCATATAGTGTACTATCTAAATTTAATCATCAATTAATCCAATTTCATACTTTAAGAAAATACTATATCACATCAAAATTTATTGACTAAGTAGTACCATAAAATAATTAAGAAAATTTTCCTCATTTAAATAGTTTTATCACATACCATCAATATCTTACATGTACACATTTAATCCAAACAATTAACACAATCAGATATCTCCAGAATAAATACGATATCATGAAAAAAATTTACTAATTCAATAATTAAAGGAATTTTTAAAAAAACTTTTAAATTTTGCACATTGCACATAAATAATTAAATCTTATAAATTTGCACATGTTTATAGTATTTCAAGGGTACAACATAGAAATTCTTACTCGTTCTCTAGAAATTCAAACTCCTCAAATCGAATCAAAATCTCAACTTTTGATCCACTAGACCTGTATGGTCACAAAACCCTATTAAGCTTAATTTAATCAACTTAGCCTAAATTTTACTAAAGAACAAAATTAATAAACCTTTTTCTCTTTCCATTTATTTAAATCTCTAAAATTTCCTTATATTACTTCAATTTTACCAAAATATCCTTTAAAAATCCTTAAATCACTAAAACCCCTTGAAAACAAATATTTCAATTCTGCCCTCAACTAGAACTTAAAATTTTAAAAATGTCATGAAATATCTTTTTTATTTTTATTTTTATTTCATTTCTTTTTTCCTTATTTTGTCTCTCTGCTTCTTTTTCTTGTTAGCTTCTCTCCACTACCATTTTATCTTATTTATAGTTCTATTTACTCATCACTTTCAAAAATCCAAAAAAATCATCACTACTAATGTCCCCTGCCATCACCCTAATACCAATTCGATTATATATAATCAATAAATCTCAATGCATTCCCAAATCCAAAGCAACTCAAAACTAGAAAACGAAATAAATGGAAATAGAGCTCATCAGAAAATTTTCTGGAGATAAAGTCTGAATTTGACACCAGCTACTCCCTCTCTACCATTTTTACTTGCAGTTAAACCAAAAATCAACAATAATCTACTAACATTTAACTTATAAGCAACACAAAAATTGAGAAGGATTAATTAAAGCAAAACTTATCGATGATAGTCAAAACAAATGATAAATAGGAAGTCAATGATGCTTTCTCTAGTCATTGAAGCCACTAAATCTATAAAAAAAGAAAATCTATCCTTGAATATCGTCAATGGTGATGAAGAAAAAAATGATGTAGGAAAAGGAAGAGTAATAATGAAAGTTCCCATAAAAAAAAGGATGCAACACAATGATTGATATATAGGGAAAATAAAATTGAAAGCAAATGATAAGGGAAAAGGGAGTAGAAGAAAACAATAATAATGAAGGATTAAAACCCTTTGGAAATGGCCATCTACAAACAAAAATCGAGTAACAACAAAAGAAAGGGGAAGGAGTAATATAGAGGGTTCTAGAGTCAAGGATTTATTCCTATTGGATTGGGTTTAAGCCCAAAAAATGGAGTGGACGTTATATTAAGTATGTAATGGATTTGGGTGCCTTTACTTGAGTATCCATAATGTGGAGACCTCCTTCCACATATCCACTACTGATAATCTTCTTCATCGTAAGATCTTGAAAGAGGCAACAGTTAGAAAAAATAAGACACAATAATTGAGAATACGAGTAATTCGACTGATAGACATAAAATTAAGAGCAATGTTTAAGACATAAGACCCAAAAAAAAAGGATGATGTAGGGTGGACAATACCATAACCACTAACAGGTGTTTTAGAACCATTTGCAAAAGTTTCTGTGACTGAAGATATGTATGGTTTAAAGGTGGTTAAGAGAGCGTGGTTACCTGTCATATGGGCAGTAGCACCTAACTTTGGCAACAATAGTAATAGGTTAAGATGAATTATTCAATGCTTCTTGAAAGTGAAGGAACTCAGTGAACTCATTTATAGATATCGTCATTATCTGTTCAAATATATTGAATGTTGTAGCATTTGCTGAGTCTTATTTTTTTTAATTATTACCTCTTTCAAGATCGTATGGTGAATAGATAAAGCAGTCCCGATATATGTATAAATAATATTAGAAAACATCTTATGAAGGGTTGAAATCTCAACACTGAAGAGAATTTGTAACTTAGCAATCTCAAATTGTGAGTTCAATCCTGCAAAAAAACTTATGACCACCATTTTCTTCCTTTGGGATTTTTATAGCTTAACATCAAGACTAAAAGATAGGAGGATATTTAGTTCTTCATAAGTCCTCTTGAAATTAATAAAGTATATCTGAAGAGACTATTCATTCTATTCAACATGATAAAATCATTTACAAACTTACACATATGGGTAAGAGTGTCTTTTTCAGAGTATACAAATTTCAAAAATTTTATTATTTCTTCAACATACTCATAATGATTAATGAGACTTACAACTTCACTATTGATAGAATTTCAAATTTGTAATAATAACCAAATATCATCACGTAACTATTCTTTATAAGTGTGGTCCACTGAAGGGTCAATAGTGAGATGGTGGTATTGAGAAATGCTCCTTAAGTAAATTATAATTGTCTTGTACCCATCTAAATAATTAACTTTAATCAAATTATGCTCTGCGATTATCATCATCACTAGAACAACATCAATTACAATCAAAATTTTCCATTCGTCAACGTCAGGATAAATACCAATCTTAAGGCAAAAATAAAGGACCACCACAAATAATAAGAGGAAGAGTGATTAACAAGTGAGGATGATTCAAGATGGATCTAATTGTAGAAATGCATGGTACTAACAGTTGTAAAACCAATAGCTAATCATAAAGAAACCAACAACAAATAGACAGTTCTACCAACTGCAAAAGCAATAAATGAAATATTACAACATAAAAGAGCCTAGAAACAATGGGTGGGTGTCGTAGGTTTGTGGGTCAATACTCTGACCGGTCTCCTATTCAATTCAAATAGCAAATAAATGGTGTGTCACCACTTGGAGAGGTAAGTCATCATTCATGTAGATGGCCGAAAGTCAGCGTGTAGCCACATTCTCCTTCACACGTTGGCAGTAGGAGAAGCAGTAGAAGCTTCTGGTGGTATGTGAGAGACACACGTAAGTCTTCTAGTGGTCGGGCTTTGGGATAACACCGATCGATGGGAGGTAGTACTGATAGTGCCAATGATGATAGCAAATACTCACTCAATATGGGTGACTCAACAAAATCCACATGTTTGCTCACTAAACAGATGTCAAAGAAGAGAAGAAAATAATAAAAAATAGCTAAAGTGGCTCTAATATTAGTAAATAAGGAAGAAATGTGTTCTATTTTGCACAGATAACTCTATAAGTGGTATGGTATTTACATAAATGTTATACTACTAATTAGGCTTTAACTAATGGATATAATACTTATAATAAAGTAATCTATCCCCATAATCAAGCAACTTGAATCTATTACAGCTGTAACACTTTATCCATTGAGAAAGATGAGAAATGATTAATTAAATAGATCTAGATTTTTTAAAGTTCTTTGCTTCCTTTTCTTCTAAATAATATAGATATGATGTTAAAAAGCAAGCTTGAAGGCAGTTTCATATTCCCTATTCACCAAGGATACAGAGGATAATTATTATATGTTAAAATCCAAGTTAAGTACAATGTTCTATAAATTAAATTTTAGTAAGATCTATTCATATGTTTTCAAAGAATAGGGACAATAAAAAAAATAAATGGTTTTAAGCATCTAGTAAGCAATTGCATAATAGATTTCCTCTGTCAAACAATGAGATGAATGAAATTTGATCTGTTATTCATAATTTTCTTTTGATAGCAAACTAGAGAATAAAACTTGCTTTATGGGAAGTTCTGAGGGTACTAAGGGCTCTTCCAACATTGGATTATCCATTAACACTTTCGAATAATTGACAGTAAGATATGTCAATGAATTTCTTAGACAAGTGCAGAGACTAACTAATTTTTTCCTACTTAGACACATCACTTGGTAACTAGGGAAGTTGTTCATCATGTTAGAGAAATACCTAGAATTCCCTATTAGCTAACTCCAAGAATTATTATATATCAAAGTTCCACCATTAGATCTGTTGGAAGGCCTTCTATACATGTCTTAGTTATTATACTGGAATAATGTTTTCCTACCATTGCCTATTATGGTCTTCGTAGCTTCCTTGACATTGTTTCTTAAGTTAAGAATTTATATAAGGGTCTATGAAATATTCAATCTATACATGAGCGTCCAAAAACTTTTGCCCATTAGAAAGTTTGAGTAAACATGTTTAACCTGTAAAGCTTCTTCATCTATGAATAATTTCCATATCCATTTGCAGAGTAACATTTTATTCACAACCCTTGTAAATTTATAGCTAGGCACCCTTCCTCTTTAAGCAAGCATACATCAATCAAATCATTTAACTTTTTCTTTAGATGCATCTACTTCGTCTCTCATCCATATAAATTTCTTCATTTTTTTTCAATGTTCTTAACTATTGGCTTTGGTGTGAAATTATGAGAACTTTATAGCACATACAGGCCATCAATCACTAATAGGATTAGTTGTGATCTACCTTCAAAAGAGAGCCACTTGTTGTCCAACTTTCAAGTTTCTATTTACTAGCAATAAAAGTAGGAGGTAATTAATATATAATAATTTGATATGGGATATAAGTATTCCTAGCTTTTTCATTGGTAAGTCTCCATTATTAAAACATGTAAACTAAATTATGATCATTAATAGCTTTGCATTTCTCTTTAATATGTAAAACATGTAAACTACCAGTGATTGAATAAGACAACATATAGAGGCTTTTTGACTTTACAAATCAATAGTAAATCATCCACAAAAGACTAAAGACCATTAGTTCGTTATATTTGGAAAAAACCACATGATATTCTACTAGTGGCATTCTATGGTCATCTTCATTTAAGACAAAAGTTGTTTTGATTATTTTATTTTTTTCTTTTGTTTTATATGAAAATGGCAATGGAAGGTCATAAGTGGAATACCATGTAGTCAACTCGTTACATTTTAAGTATTATTTAAAGCCATCGTTACTGCCAATATTTTTGGCTAATATAACAATAAGGACTTCCGCATAGATAGAGAGGAGGTAAGGAGAAAGATAGTCCCCCTATCAAAGGCCTTTAGTACCCTTAAATAAGTTGATTGTGTTGAACCATGGGAGGTCTCAATCTTTGTTTTAATGATAACAAAACATGTTTGATTACTAATGGTTTGAATTTATGATGTTAATCTTAAAGATAGGTATATTTCAAGGAGAATCCATTATGGAAAGCTTGGAGTTTGAAGGTCAATTTTGAAGATAATGGCAATTCAACTGAATTGGAAGTTTCAAGACCTTAGATAGGTTATTTCAAATATGTTTGTAATTTTTACTTTATGTTCAATTGACCTAAGGGCTTAAGTTTGATCATGCATTGCATTTGAAATATCAAAGAGCATATTATCTCAATTCATAGGCTAAATCATGTGTTTA
>JAOXYD010156527.1:0-10365 GCA_028565735.1 Pinacopodium congolense | reverse complement strand
AAGATAGCAAGAATTGCATTTAAAATAAGAACAGAGAAATATGAGATAGTACCCTGTTCATCGTTAACAGCTCCCTGTTCATCCATCAATGTGACCCTGGCAGGGGGCCGTTGATGGTTGACTTTTTAGTTGATTTTTGACAAAACTTATATCTTTTTACTCCAATCTTCATATTTAAACTCCATCTTGTAAAGTAAACATAATAACATAAAAATGGAACATTTAAGCACTAAAATAGGTTTAAATTAACATCAAATAACATCCAAAAATACTATAAATTTGACCCCTAACAATAAGTATTAGTTACATGCAAGGAGCTTCCTCATCTTCGGTGAAGGTTATGTAACTTCGTTGCGAGCTTTGTGGAAAAGACAGCCATATCACTGCTGATTGCTTCATGATGGAGACAAAAGGAGCTAAACAAGTGAACTACATTTGAGTGTAGCAGAGAGGTAACAATCCCTATACCAACACTTATAATCTGGGGTGAAAAAATCACCCAAAATTTTCTTAGAATACTAATAATGTAGGGAATAACATAAGAGCTTAAGGTCCATTGGGTTTTCAATAAGATAGACAAGGATCCTTGGAAAGCAAGACGGATAAGCTCATAGATGTTTTGGGGTCCAAGTTTGCAAGCCAAGAAGAATGCCAAAGGAGGTAAGAGGACAGTCAAAAGTGGATGGATGTAAAATTTGATCAAATAATGAAGAACCATGCATACTCCATCTACAACTTGGAAGTTAAAATGGGTCAACTTGCTAATGCTTTGTCTACTAGGAGTGTGAAGAGCCTTCCAAGCAACATTGAAGCCAATCTAAAGGAACAGTAGAAGGCTATAACACTTAGGAGTGGAAAGCAATTGGAGGAACCAAAAGAGAAAGGTAAGGACACCATGAGAGAAGGTCAAGAGAAAGAGAAAGGTTAGGAGAAAGAAGAAGAGAAGGAAGATGAGAAAGGGGAGGAGCAACCTTACATCCCTCCACCAACATAAAAACCTAAGTTCCCCTACCCTCAAATAATTAAGCAACATTAAGTGAATGCACAATTCTCCAAATTCTTAGAGAAGTTAAAAAAGCTCCAAATCAACTTGTCGTAAGTGGAAGCATGGAGAGCATGCCTAAATAAGCTAGGTTCTTAAAAGATATTTTGGATTATAAGTGAAATTAAAAGGATAACTAAATGGTTAAGTTAATGGAAAGTTTTAGCTTAATTATCTCTAGCCATATGCCTTCCAAATTATAAAATCCAATGAGTTTTACTATACCATGTGTTATTGGTAATTTGGATTTTTTAAAATGTCTATATGATTTAGTTGCAAGTATTAGCTTAATGCCTTTATCAATTTACAAGAAATTACGGCTAGGAAATGTCAAACTAACTTCAATGCTCATCCAACTAGTTGATCAATCCATTAAAAGGCCATATGGAGTGGTGGTGGACATTTTGGTAATGGATAAATTTATTATTCTAGTTGAATTTGTTGTATTGGACTTTGAATAGGATAGGAATTGCCCCTTTATGTTAGGAAGGCCCTTTATAAACGTTGGTAAGGCCTTAGTGGATGCGAATAAGGGGAAGTTGAGAATTGGGGATGAGAGAGTGGAGATCAATATAAGTAAGTATTTAAAGAAACCAGTAGAAGGTAAGACTTCCATGAAAATTGATATTATAGATGAATGTATGAAGGAAGTAGCTGAGCAAGTTGAGGATGTTTTAGAAATGTAAGGAGAGGAGAGTATGCGCCAAGAGGAGTTGGATAACTAGATGAAGTAAGAAACTTTGGAAAAAACCGAAGCTCCTATACCACCCTCTATAGTGAAGCCACCTATGCTTGAATTGAAACCCTTGCCATTTCACCTAAGGCACACTTTTCTCGGTAAGGATCATACCTTATCTATCATTATATCCAATCAACTTGACTTGGAGTAAGAAGAGAGGGTGGTAGAGACTGTCAAGAAGACAATGATAGCTATGGGTTGGCAAATATGAAGCTTTTGGATGTGGGAATCATATGTCCAATTTTGGATAGTGAGTGGGTGAACCCAGTTCAATATGTGTCTAAGAAGGGAGGCATGACGGTGATGGAAAATGAGCAAGGTGAAAAGATTTCCACTAAGGACATCACCAATTGGAGAGTATGGATAGACTATAGGAAGCTCAATTTGGCCATAAAAAAAGATCATTTTTCTTTTCCTTTTGTAGACCAAATGATTAAAAGAGTAGTAGGGCATGCCTTATATTGCTTTCTTAAAGGTTATTTGAGGTACAACAGTTTTCATTTACCTAGAGGACCAAGAGAAAACAACCTTCACCTACCCTTATGGGAATTTTGTATATCAAAGGATGCCATTTGGTCTTTGCAATGCACCCACTACCTTCTAAAGGTGCTTGATGGTTATCTTTACAAAAATGAACGAAGATATTTTGGATGTATTTATTAATGATGTTTTAGTTTTTAGGGATTTTTTTTATCATTGTTTGTTTAATTTAGATAAAGTTCACCAAAGATGTGAAGAGTCCTATTTGGTTCTAAATTGGGAGAAATGTCACTTTATAGTTGAAGAAGGAGTTGTTTTAGGCCATAAAATCTCATACAAAGGGATTAAAGTAGATTAAGCCGAAACTGAAGTTATTGAAAAGCTTCCACCTCCTACTAATATCCAGGGCATTCGAGCATTCCTAGACCATGTCGGGTTCTATTGACATTTTATGAAGACTTTTTCCTTAATTGTTAAACTGTTGATTAATTTATTAGTTAAAGATGTGCCTTTTGATTTTAATGATAATTGTGTATATGCTTTTGGTAGTTTGAAGAAGGCACTCACATCTGCACCTATCTTGATCTCACAGGATTGCTCATTGCCTTTTGTGGTCATGTGCGATGCAAGTGATCATGTCATTAGATGTGAACTTATCTAAAGGAAGGAGAAGAGGATGCATGCTATCTACTATATAAGTGTGAACTTGGTAGGGCCTTAATTGAATTACACCACAACCGAAAAGGAATTATTTACGGTGGTACTTACTTGTGACAATTTTTGTTCATATCTTTTAGGATCAAAGGTTATTATGTTTAAATATCATGCAGGAATTTGATACCTTTTTACCAAAATGGATGCCAAGCCATGAGTAATCTAATTGGTGCTTTTACTATAAGAATTTGATATTAAGATCAACAATAAGAAAGGAGCAGAAAACTAGTGGCCAATCACTTATCGATATTTGAAGGAAAAGAACACCAAGAAGAAGAGGAAATCAAAAAGAATTTAAGGAAATCCAGGATAATTTACTAGATGAAGATTTAATAATGGTAAATAATCTTTTTTTTTTCATGGCTTACAGACATTGCTAACTACCTTTCAAGTGGTATCCTTTCCTCTAAGTTGTCTTATAAACAAAGGAAGTGGTTATTATTTCAATGTACTAATTATACATGGGATGAACCTATGTTATATAAGATTTATACTGATGGGTTGATTCAGAGGTGTGTTCCCAAAGAGGAGAACCTAGAGGTGATAACCCAATGTCATAGCTCAATTTATGCTGGGCATTATGGAGCAAACAAGATGGTGGCCCTCATGTTGGAATGTAGATTCTATTGGTGAAGCTTGTTCAAGGATACTAGAGAGTTTTTATTGTATTATGATAGGTGTAAAAGAGTGGGAAATATTTTAAAAAGGGATGAGATGCCACTTTGCAACATCATAGAGTTTGATGTATTCAATTTTTGGGCCTTGGATTTTATGGGACCTTTTCCATCATCCTTAGGTAACTCCTATATCTTAATGGGGGTTAATTATGTTTCTACGTAGGTAGAGGCAATTGTTACTCTAATGAATGATGTTAAGGTAGTTCAACGGTTTATCAAGAGGATATTTATTAGATTTGGAGTAGCTAGAGCTATTATAAGTGATAAAAGTAGTCATTTTTGTAATAATCCCTTTGAGAAATTTTTGAAGAGATAAGGAGTTCACCACAAGGTAGCCACACCCTACCATTCTCAAACAAGTTGCTAAGTTAAAGTGGTGAATTGAGAGTTGAAGCACATTTTAGAGAAGGTGGTGACTAAATTAAGGAAAGATTGGGTAATAAGGATCGATGACACATTATAGACATATTGGACAATTTTCAAGACCCTTATAAGTGCAACTCCTTATCGATTTATGTATGGAAAGGCTTGCCATTTTCCTTTAAAGTTAGAATATAGGGCATATTGGGCAATTAGAAAGTTAAATTTTGATTGGAAGTTGACTGGTGAGAAAAGGTTATTCTAACTTGACGAATTAGAGAAACTAAGAAATGATGCTTATGAGAACTACAAGTTGTATAAGGAAAGTATGAAGATGTGTCATGATACATACATTAAGAAGAAAGAATTCAAGAGTGGGGACTTGTTGCCTTTGTTCAATTTAAGACTTCGGTTATTTCTCGAAAAGCTAAAGTTAAGATTGAATGGTCCTTTTAAAGTCATTCAAGTGTTTGATCATAGAGCATTAGAATTGGAGAATAACAAAGGTGAAACCTCTAAGGTCAATGGGAATTGGTGCATGCTCTACCTTATGGGAGCACTCTCACATGAAAGGGAAGTAATTTCTTTCCTTTCCTTTAGTCTTTCATGACTCATTTGAACCTTGTTCAAGCTTATGACCTTAAATAAGTATGTTGTGTTTAGTTTTTAGGTTGTTTTATGTGTTGGTTTAAAGTTTTTAAGTTTTTTAATGTAGTCTCTTTATCTTTTCTTTTGTTTGGAATGTGTTCTCTTGAGTTTGATTGATGTTCTTAAGTTGATTTTGATATTAATTCTTGAGTTTGAAAGCTTATAGTAAGCTCACAATAATTGGGAGCCTCATTTGTAAAAAGTAGGCCGAAAACAGAGAAGTTCTATGTCATCTTAGTGCTTGTGCATAAGGGTGATAGAACCTATAGCATAGAGTGATGTCATGATTGTGCACAAGCACGATCATGATAATAGTGATGCTAAGGCTGGGTTTTTGCTCTCTAAAACCTTATCTAACTCCATCTTTTTCATTTCTTTCTTTCCTCACACTATCTCTAACCCTATTCTGCAACCCCATCTATTTTTTTAAGCTTCTTCACTCATTTTTCATCCTCTTCCATCAAATCCTTATGAGTTTTAGTGGATTTTTCATCAAAATTTCTAGATTTCTACAGTTTTCTTCATTTCTTCCATTTTTACTTCTTTTCATACCTCATTCTAACTTAGAGAGTTATTTCACTTTTTTTTGTGTGTGTCTCCTCATATATTGTGTGTTATTTTGTAGGTGTTTACCTTTCATACCTCTAAGAATGAAGTCTATTATTTGGAAATCCATCCCTCCTATTCAAGCTGAAGTTAGTGGAAGTGGAGTAAGGGACATTGATATAGATTATAAAGTTCCATTCCCCATCTATTTCAAGGAAAAAAAGTGAGCGCTATACCCTTCCTAAAGCTCAAAACATTATAGCTACTGGGTATTTAAATTTTGAACTCTTGTAAAAGATAGGTCATAAGGAAAAAATCTTGAAATTAAGTAAAAAGTGTGTTTGGGAATCATTTGTGAAAATAGATTATCCTATTTATAAAGAGCTTACACTTGAAATTTTCACTTCATTGTATTATAAATCCAAAACAACCAGATGTCTTTTGGCTTAGATTAAAAGGTCAAACTCACAATTTGGATGAAAAATTGCTTAATACATTTTTTGAATTCCCAAAATCACATGTTAAAGATACACATCAAGATTTCAAGTCATGACATATTGGAAATATTTAACTAAACTACCTAAATTTCAATGCCCACAATGCTTCAAGTGCCTACATTATCAGTCAATAACATTTTCTTTTATACAAGTTTATATGTTATGCTATCTTTAACAAAACCCAAAGCAATAAATGTTCTATAAGGGAATTGTTTTATTATAGTCCATAGATGCCAAAGTTAAGCTTTGCACATCCTTTTACATTTTTCAAGTGTTAGTCCATTCTATTACTAAGCATAGAAACTATTTGTGAATGGGGTGCATTACTATTGCATTATCTTTTTTTTTTCAATTACTACTGATGGTTTAACTACAATACATTGTGAGTACTTTAATATCTCATATTTGAAAAGAGCTAAAATTCTAGAGCTCTATAATATAGAGCTCTGGAACCCTCTTTCTTGTACTATTATTAAGCATAAGTTTACCTAAGGAGTTTCTAGTTCCACTGCTACACTTGAATTTAATGATACATCTAGTGATGAATTTGAGGAGTCAACCGGAAGATGGAGCATCGCCTAGATTAAATGAATGAACAGTTGTAATTGGTAGCATGCCAAAAATGCTAACTCATAAAAAAGGTTCTCAAATCCTTAATGATGCAAGGGTTTCAAGTGCCCTCTCCAACACCATTACCTCCACCTTCTCCATAAGTTTTCTTCTCCCTCTCTTTTATTTGTTGCTCGTTTTTTTTATTTGTTTTGTGTGTTATTTTTAAGTGCTTGTTATTTTTCATTATCTCTTGTGGTATCTCCTTTGCATATTGAGGAAAATGTGTTCTTCAAGTTTTGGGATGTAGCACATGAATTATTTATTTTAATTTACATATAGGAGGCATGTTTTTAAGATTGTTAGTTTCCTGGTCATTTTCTTATATGATTGTTTCATTTACTTGAATGTATAAATAACATGGGATTAAATGGAATTAGCATAACTAAGATCAAGGTTATTCTAAGAGTGAAAAGGTAGGATCCTAAGAAGTTTGTATCAAGATTTCCTTTCCATTGAAAATGCAAGTTAATTGAATTATTGCATACCTCTCTTACTTCTATGACAATTGCTTGAATGCATTTTTTTATGAACTAACTTAATGGTGGGATGCATTAGTTTTCTTTCATGAAAAGGATTAGTTATGAAAGAAGTGATATGGTTTCATGGCTTAAATGCGTTAATTGTTCAATTTATCTAACTAATCCTTTAGTCTCTTTAAAAAATGCAAAAGGGTTAAGAGTAGAGCCTAAGTTAGTCTATTTGCAACTTTTAGGTGATGGATAGTTCGCATCTATTAAGGAATGTGTTTACACCAATGTTTTAAAAATTAGACCAGACATCGAATCAGTAAAGAGAGGAGTTTAAGGTTTAGAGATTTAACTGATATTAGATTGTTACAAAATTGGTATTGAACCGGTATAAAATAATAAAATATATAAATTATGAAAATAAGTAAAAATATATGATAAAAATTGATTGTATGATTAAAATAAAAATAAAAAAATCAATATCTATTAATTTGTAATCAATAATAATAATTTGAACTAAAATTAAATCTAATATAAACTATTAAAACAATATCAAAAATTAAGATTGTGTTTCTGAAGGAGGTTGTGTGTCATCTTCATCAAGAATTCCAAATTTTTCAACATTATGTCAAGAGCCACAAACTATATTTTTATCTAAAGTATTTGCATCAACATCTTCTGCTGCATTTACGTAATCTATATATTAGTAATGCATAAAATTAGTTTCTAAAATAACAAATACTTTAAAAATAAAATAGCAACTTACTGTTAGTAGATGTGCATAATCCATTTGTCATGACAAATGCGTTTTCTTCATAAACTTCACTTTCAAGTTTATTATAATCAATACAATTGATATTCAATTAGATCATATGTTCTCTTATTATTAAGCACTATAATAATAATAATAATAATAATAATAATAATAATAATAATAATAATAATAATAATAATAATATAATTACTTGGAAATCAAATTTAATAAATAAATACCTGTTCATCGTCTTCAGATTATAAGTAATATAAACAAGGTTATTGAGTCTTTGATGCTTTAAGTGATTTCTCTATTTGGTATGAATATGTTAAAAAACATTCGAATTACATTAACAACCTGATGCAAAAGTCTTTTGACTGAGTAATCTAATAACAAAATTTCTTAATGTTGGAGCACTTTCATCAAACAATTGGAACCACTCATCTGCATTTAAAATTAAAATTTATAAGAAAAATATTAAAATATATAATCAAATCAGTAAAAAATGAAACTTAAATCATAAAAACTTACCAAATTGCATTATTTTCATCATTAGTTCCCTCTTTGCAGATGGTTTGGCAAAATTCCCTAAACTTTCACGATATAATTTCATTTAATTTAATGCTCTTGATTGTTCTTCTATAAAAAAAACATACCTTTGCGCTCAATCACATAAAAAAAATTCCATTTAGTATTTCATCTGTACATACATCTTCACCAAATAAGTAATAAGAATTGAGAAAACAAGTTGCCAAATTAATCCTTTAAGAGGATATTTGGTATTGTTGTTAGATTTAGTTTTTGTGTGTTTGTATTGGTTTTTATATGTCTTTTGGGGTTTCTGTGTTGTATTAGTGTGTTGTTTTCTAGATTTTTATACTATTTTTTTTGGTTGATGTGTTTAGAAAACCAGAAACCAAAATCAAAAACCAAAATGGATATCAAACATGGCCTAAGTAAAATGCTTATCCCATTGTTTAACAAGAATTTCTATATAAGGCATGTATAATCTCTGATTCCCTTTGAAAAGATTCATAATTGTTTTGTGAGTCCTATATATTCTATCATAAATATAACCTAAACATGACTTCTCATCTGAGTCAACAATCCTCAAGAATCTTATTAATGGAGCCATGATCTTCATAACCCTTAAGAAAGTATCCCAAATTTTATTGACAGCGTGTATCGAATACACTGCAAAATTTACCTGACTCTGCATACTAAAATTTGTAGTTAAGGTAAGTCGGGATCGAATCCACGGGGAATGTTCGGTTAATTTTTGTGACAAAATTAATTGATGTAAGAAAAAAAATATAAAAGGGGGGGTTTTTGGATTTTTAGAAATTTAGAAAATTAAAATGAAAGTAAACTATCGAAAAAAAATTAAAAAAAGAAATTGCAACGATTAAGGAGTCAAATAAACGAAAGGTCTGGTTCAAGGTTCAATCTTGGCCTAAACATGATCAAACATATTTTATCATCCTAATATTTTTACAACTCTTTTCGAACTATTTATCTGAGACTAATAGAACACTCCACTAATCTCGATTTTCCCTTAGGTTGTGTTTAATCAAGATACGATCATTAATTAAACATAACTACCTAATAACTTAGGATATGATCTCTAGATTAGATTTAATTTGGCAGCTATATTATGAAATGGAAAAAAATCAATATAAGCAATAACCTCACATGTTCGGGTTCTTTAACCTAAGTTGTGTTGTTCCTAACAATACGAGATCATTAGACGCTACTAATAAATATCAAAAATAACAATTACGGATTAAATTCAATGTTTTAGCAATAGGTTCGAAATAGAACAATCAAAATAATGTATTCCGATTATCTATCCAAAACTCGATTTAAATCAACGCAAAAAACACAATAATTCGACAAGAAATTGCAACATTAAAACTATAAAATTATCTTAACCATGTCTTGACTTTGACATCCCCGTTGAACCGGCTCGGAAATTTAGCCCTCCATCTTTGTCCTCCAGCTTTCACCATTGGTTGTCACCTCCATTGTTACTGTTGTGGTTGAGCTGAAACAACAAAGAATGATGATAAAATAATGCTTATGGATCTCTGTGCTGCACCTAATTTCTTCTTTTCTATGCACCTGCACTGCCTCCTCTCACCTGCTCGCTCCTGCCAAGACCCAAAAATTGTAAAACCTAGTCCCCTTTTAGATGCATGCGTCTGTGTTATATATTAATGCAGATGCAAACGTTTGCGTTATATGCAGGCGTTTTGTATTTTTAAATTTTTTTAAAACATAAATTTTAAAAATCAATAAAATATGGAAATTTAGAAAATGATTTCAACGGACATGCTTTTTGATCACTTTAGCTTCTTTACTTCCGAGATGTACCTAAAATCAAATATAAGCTAAAGTTAGTATTCTAAACCTTTTAAAGGTATTAATGACTAAGTGTAACAAATTAATTGAATCAATATTTGAACACATATCAAGTTCCCCCACACTTAGCTTTTGACCGTCCTCCGACAAATCTTTAAAATCAAAATTATAAATCAAAATTTTTTTTTCAGTTTCCCAAATTTCTTTACAATAGATAATCATAAATAAAGATGAATGAATTTCAAAACCCATAGCAATAACTCAACATTCAAGGCCTCTATACATGATCGATCAACATTCATCACCCTTAGAAATTGGGTGATCTAAAGGTAGACTTGGACAAAAGGTGTTTAAACAAGATTTTTCTATGGGTCCCCTCAAACACCATTCGTGAACACAACAATCCACAACTTTGCATATCATTTCATTTCTCCACCACTAAAAGTCACATGCATAATTATGAATCAA
>JAOXYD010156516.1:0-10366 GCA_028565735.1 Pinacopodium congolense | reverse complement strand
GAATTCAATTAATTTCATTCCTAATGTCAGTTTAAAATTGCCTAATTTGTGTTATATTATACTTAATCAAAAGGGTACCCCCTTTTAGATGAATTCTGGATTAAGAAATGAGGGGATGTACTCAATTTTAGAGCAAAAAACCAAAAGTTACCTCAATTATGGAACAAAGAAAAAAATTTAAAAGCTTTCCAGGAAAGTAGGAAGAAATTTTTTAAAAATCTTTTCAAGGGGTAGGAGTTTTTCTTTGTAAGGGGGACATGTGACTTACTCTTTAAAGGCATAAAAAGAAATGTTTAAAAAGATTTCCATAAAGAGTAAAATAACGTTTAAAAAAAGAGA
This sequence comes from Pinacopodium congolense, assembly GCA_028565735.1. NCBI lineage: Eukaryota > Viridiplantae > Streptophyta > Magnoliopsida > Malpighiales > Erythroxylaceae > Pinacopodium > Pinacopodium congolense. The sequence continues at coordinate 10,027 of JAOXYD010156516.1, read as the reverse complement.
GAGAAGGCCTTTAAATGAATGAAAAGCTTGAATGGTAGAATGAGATAGAAATCTTTAAAAACATTTTAGGATACAAGAGCCAATCATCTCACTAAAAAGAGAGGAGAAGAGGAAAAAAAGCTTTAAAAAAGCCTATGAAGAAAAAGAGCAAAAACTTTCATAAAAAGGTATAACAAGAGAACTTGGATGGCTTGGCATGAAGCCCTGGAAGAGAAAAAGGCAAAAAATCTGAAAACTTTCTAGGAGAGGAGATCTCCATTTGAAAGACAGTAGGAGCTTTCCTTGGTTGACGCAAGTGCATTTTTATTAGAGTTCCCTTGAATTTTCATTTTCTTTTGCTGCACTTCCTTCATTTTATTTACTTTTTCGTTAGCTTTGGCTGTTTCTTTTCATTTTCAAATGCTTTATGTCCTTATTCTGAATGCTTTCATTTTTTAGTTCCTTAGTTTAATGCTTTCCTAGGTGATAACATTGTTCTCCTTTCAAGAATGTTTAGGTTATGTTATGCCATTTTATTATATAAACTTGATATTTTTATTAATGGATTGCTTTATTTACTTTTCAGCAGCTTGTTCTTAATTTCTAGAACCTTATTTAAGTTCTTTTAGTTTTTTTATTGTTTATTTATCATTTGTTTTAGTTAATTTCGTAATGGTAGTTTAGTTTTCCTTTGGGTTGAAAGATATTGATGGGATTAGGGATGACTAATTATTATAATTGATTATAAATTGATTGGATATTATGTTTTAGGTCAAGGTTGAATTGGAATTCCTGTTAAATGACATGAATTAGGGATTAATACATAGGATTGATCACCTTAGATATAATTTCTAGTTTAATTGCTAGGAATAAGTTTGTGATACGTAATAATCTTAGTGATTTCTGCGAGTATCAATAGACAAATTGATTTTTTTGTGATCTTTACTAATTAATCTAGGATCCCAATTCTCTATGTTGCATTATCTAAACATGCAATATTTGGCATAAGCTAGTCATTCCCTTGTATTTTAAGCTACTACGCCATTAAATCTAGGGAGCTTGTTCCAGGTTATCATGTAGTTAGGGATATTTTCATAGCTTGTTAGATTTATCTAAAATTGGAGGAACTTAACATTCAAGAGCTTGTTTGAATCTATAGGCTAGCATCTTAGGCTAATCATAATCTATATATTTCAATGATTAGTTATAAGTCCTGAATCCTAGATATATCATCTCCCCAATTCTCTTTTATTATTATTCGTTTCTTTATGTTTTGTATTCCTACTTATTTGTTTTGTTTTCGTTGCGCATCTTTTCTATTTGTTTTAGAGTTATAAAACTTTAGGGGGGGTTCTCTTTTACACAACATTTTAAATAGTTTTAAGTCACTTTAGCTCTCTATGGGATCGACCAGGACTTACCCTGGATATATAGTAAGAATCAGTTAGGCATTTTATTATTTTCTCCCTAACCCCTTAATTTGAAGTAGTAAATACTCGAGAGGTTCTCCTAATAAACCATAAGGCATCCTGGGTTGTAGCAATGCAAAAACTGAGATCAAATGTAACTGAATCTCCATGAAAAATAGCTCTAGCCCTCACATGAACATTTCTCTCACTTGGGAGTCCTAAAAAATTTGAATGAAATGCATTAGTGAGGTGAATATCAGTACCTCTCACCAAACACTAGATCTTGATGGTATTAGCCTAATCCTTCTGCTTAATTTTTGCGAAGAACTCACGAATCAATGTTAGATAATATGGCCCAAAAAGAGTAAGCATCGACTCCTAGCCTAAAGCTATAAAAGCATGGGAGACTTCAAACTCAGTTTCCAAATCTCAATGGATCGAACTCTCTACAATAAACTCGTTAATTATGTGACAATGGAATCAATCAGCATTCTCCTAGGTATTGAAATTATCAGCAGCGAAAGAGGGCCTTTTCATGAGCAAGATGTCCTATGGATGTTTGAGGTACCTTAACTAATCGAATATTGAGCTAGAAAGTCGTCGATATATGCAAAAAATGCTTATAGATGAACAGTATACCTCAGTCACCATCGCAAAATATTCCTTGGTGGTTGGAAATTTCTTTTATTGCTAGTGAGAATTATTTTGTGTCAAATTGGTACCTATGGATAGCTCATAATGAATGGTGTGGATTGGTCCAAAAATTATGCCAAAAAATCCTACAAAATGACAGAAAATGGAAAAGGAGGTGAGGGGTGGTGGTTTTATGTGAAAAGTAGAGAAAAATGGATGATTCAAGGTGATTTTATGGTGGAAATGAGATTAGAAAGGGAAATGGTAAAAAATTTTAGATTTGAGAAAAAAAATACAAAAAACAAGTGGTCGCCATAGTTTGAACATTTTTGCAGTGGTGAGGGGTGGTTTAAGATGTTGAAGATTATAAATAGTGAACAAATATGGATTTTAAACAATTTTATCCCAGAACTATGTCATTTCTGACTATTTATGAAGTTCAACAATAGTTGAACAGGGCCTCAATGGTGGTCTCCAAACACCATTGTCTGGCATTATAAATTGCTCTAGACATCATACCTTAACATAGGTCAAACAAACTTCGACAGTGGTCAAACCAAACCACTATTGAGGGTGTTTTAGCCTCTTTTCAAGTGAATATCAACATTAAAACTTAAAGTACTTCTTGCTAAATCAAGTCTAAAAAAAATTAAGATGATTATTCATTAATAATTGAAATTTTAAACATTAAAAAATTTAAAAAATCACATAAAAAACAAAGGAAATACTAAAGAAATCACACTAATCCTAAATAGCACACTCTATAATACTTTAAAACATTAAAACAGGGTCTTTCCACACAAAATAAAAGAAATACACACGCAACTAACTACGAAGGAGAATTCCTAATTTTGTGAGGATAAAAAAGAGATAGAGTCTCAACAAACTCCTTAATTGAACTAAAAACATAAAACTTAGGTCCATTCACATCGTAATTCGAATGACCATTAGTTACTTCAACTGCTCCAAATGAATAAACCTTAGTCACTTTATAAGAGCTTGTCCATCTTGATCTTAGCTTTCTAGAAAAAAACTTTAATCAAGAATTGTAAACCAAGACCTTATCACCAGCCTTGTCACAAATGCTTATCATGCCATCTTTTGACTTGCACTTTATACTATTTAGAATTTTATAAGCATCAAGATAAAACTCATCTAACTCATTTAACTATAATGACCTATCTTCTCCAATTTTCCTCAAGCAAAATTTAAGAAATTGATGGCCCAATATAATTTTTTTCTAGGTCAATAGGTAAGTGACATGCATTTCTGTAAACTAACTTGTAAGGAGACATTCTTATAGGCATTTTAAAAGCAATTTGATAAGCCCTAAAAGCATCATCCAACTTTATCGACCAATCATTCTTCAAAGAGCTAATGGTCTTTTATAGAATTCTCTTACTCTCTAGATTGAAAATCTTAACCTAACCACTAGTATAAGGATGATAAGTTGTAGCAACCTTATAGGCGACATCGTACTTAATAAAAAAAGAATCAAATTAATTGATGCAAAAATGTAATTCCATAACACTTATAGTTACTCTTAGTGTCCCAAATCATGTAAAAATATTCTTCTTAAAAAAACGACACCTCTTACATCAATAACCAAAACAACAACTGCTTCAACCCAGTTATTCAGATAATCAATTGCCATTAAAATGTATTGGTTGGAGTATGATGTAGGGAAGGGTTCCATGAAGTCTTGACCCTTTGATAGGAATGAATTTTCTTAAGTTTTTAAATGTTATTTCATTTGAATTCATTATTATTTTTTATATTAAAGTATTCAATCTGTGTTATATTGTGTTTAATGATAGGTTCTTTATCTTAGCACAAGATATGGATCAAAATATAAAGATTTGGAAGAAATTAAAGCAACAATGCGAATGTTATCTTAACTTAGAAGCAAACGAAAAGAAAAAAAACCAAACTGAAAAAACAAGTTACATTACATGTGACTTGCTTCCTTCAATACGATAGCTTCATGGAGTGTTTTAAGGAGGCAACATGGAACAAAATGACTTAGAATAGAGAGGAGCCTTCCTTGAAACATGAAACAGTAGCATATTAGAGCAAAACGTTTTAGCTTTAGCTTGATTGGAGAGACACACACAACCTTAAGTAAAAAAAAAAAGAAAGAAAGAAAAGCAAAAAAAAAAAGAAGAAAAAAAAGAGATATACATAGCTGATGACATCAAATTTTCTTTTAATAGAGAGGAGTGGACTCTTCGTTGAAGGTGGATTCAGTAGGAACAAAATATTAAAGGAAGTGGACAAAAGCTTTGAAGTTTTTCTTATGGGGCTGTTTGCATCTTTGCTTTCTAGGAGAGGCACCAAAGCTTAAAGCTTTGCAAAGAGTGGACGTTAACAAGTTTCTTTGGTGGGGACGATATCACATCATTTGGAAGCTCTCTTTCGTGGACATTAGCAATCTGTTTTAAGAGTTTTCCTTGGCTTTTTCCTTTGGTTTTGTAGCTGTTCACTTACTCCATTCATTGTCTTCATTAGACTCGATGGTTTATTTTTATTTTCAATTATTTTAGGTACATATTGTCGAATGCTTAAAGATTCAGCTCAACATTTTAATTTTTTCCTAATCATTTTCTATGTTTTACTTTAAAAAATACTTAGGTTGTTTATTTATAAGTATATAGTTTAATTTCTTGTTATTGAATGGAGCAATGTCTAAATAAATATGAATTGAGTTTTTTATTTTTAGTTTTCCAGCTTATATTCTATTTGTTTAGGATTTAATTTTTATATTTTTAGGTTTGGCTTGATTAAATATTATGTTGTGTGAAGTGTTATTTAATCAATTTTTATTTATTCTTAATATCTATAGATAATCTATATGCATGCTTTTAGGATATCACTCAGTTAATGTCATTCTTTGTTCAATTTTTATATGCTAGAATTTCTCTTTAGAGTATTAATTTGAGTTTTATTGAATTAAGTCTTAGTTAATTAATTAATAGCATATTTAACTTGATTTTGTGTTAGTTTAAGTGTTGAATTGCGTTTTTCATTTAGTGTTATAAGTTTTCTAGTCTTATTTTATTTAATTAAGTATGGATTGTGTTTTTTTAATCTTTTTTTAATTTATTTAAATATAAGTGGCTAAATTCCTATGGGCTTGAAGGTATAGGAGGGATGAAAGGGGTAATCAATTATGAAAATGTGATTGAGTTTGAGTTGATTTGGAGCTTTTAGGCTAAGTTAGTTTGGGAATTTGGTTAAATGACATGAATTAAAAGATGCTTATAGGCTTGATCACCCTTTAGATAACTCCCTAATTTGAATGCTAGGATAGAGGATGTGATACATAATTGTACTTGGCGATTTCCAAAAGGTAGTAATAGGTTAGATAGATTTGTTAGGATACTTAACCAACTAGTATAGGATACTATACCTTTAGGTTACACTTTCTGAGCTTATGTGTTAGTGGCCTAAATTAGATGTTCCTTAGTACCTAATGCATAGGTCGACGGATATTCGTTGTTAGGTCAACTGAACATATACTTTGTCACAAAACACATAAGTTTCAATCAAAATGTTATTTTTATTATGCAGAAGTTTGATAGTTCGATCGATCGAATAGCTTATATCAGTCGACCAATATACCTGCAAAAACACATTCAGTCAGTCGAACTCATCCTATCGATCGATCAATAGTCAAGTACACAAACAAAAGTCTACAATCATTAAAAAACACATTTTTAAGAATTCCATTACTCCATTTATAATTTTGTCGCAAGATATCAAGTAATACACAAATTCAAGTTGATTCAATTATCTAATTTTTGGTTAGAATTCCAATTAATCAAGTCCTCAAAGTCAAGGTTAATCAAGAAGATAAATATAAGTTTACGTTGTACCTCTATTTTAATAATCTATTACCAACCTCTTATAGCCTTTACATCCTTGGTTAAAAAATGTTGGTGATTTATTTCTCTTTTATGCTTTTGAAGATAACATTTAATGCCTACAAAATAAATTTAACGAACTTTTTGTACCCATATCATCTTAAGTCTTTAATGATTAGCTTTATATCTTTCTTGTCCATTCCGCAAAACATTCACATTTAAACAACCATAACATAATTGTTGAAAATTTCCAAAACGACCACAAAAATGACAAGTTAATGGTGTATATGCATTCCTATGCCCATACCTTGGTCTAGATCCATTGAAAATCCTAACTGTATCATATGAATGAGGTCTCATATTGTTCCTACATTCATTTCTAGACGTAAAGATTTTTGTTTAATGAAAATATTGTCTAGAATATGTATGAGAGACATTTAAAGGTATATGATGAGTATGATAAACATTTCTAGGGAAATATGACGTAAAAGTCCTACATGCATCATTTTGATGATGTGCATTATCCAAGAGATTATGTCTATTTTTAGGTACATGAACATTCTTTCTATATGATGATTTTGACATATACAAAAATACATGAAGATTGTTATTATAATGAGGACTAGATGATTAAGGTCTAGAAACGTTTTTAATGGACGACCTAAGTTCTTCTTCTAAGCTCTTACCCTTAACAAATTGGGTCATACTTGAAGAAGATCCATTATTGCTCTTATAACGCAAACCATGACTATCATTTATCACCTTTTGACCATTCAACATGTTTTCAAACTTTTCATTCCCTTACGTAAATTTAGGAAATGAATCCTTAAATGTATTTATCTCTAATCTAAGAGATGTATTTTCATTCACCAAACTATGATCCTCACATTTTGATTTTGAATATTTCTTTAACAACATATTTTCTTCTATCAGTTCTCTCAACATCTTTTAATTCTACTACTTTCCTAAGTGATTCATTTTTTAATTTACAACCATTAAGCAATTTCGAGGTTTCAGTATACTTATCATGCAATTTCATTTTTCTCCTAGTTAATTCTTTTATATGCTTTAATATCTTTTCATAAATGTATACTTCATCACATTCATCATTATCATCATAGGATTTAGAACATGACGTTACATAATTATAAGACATTGCAAAACTATGTACCTTGTCATCCACGAAGCATAAGAAGGCTACATCTTTGTGTTTGCTCTCCTTTTCCTTGTGTTGATAGATTTCCTCTAATGCACGCCATACTTGTTGAGAATTTTCACACTATGAAACTTTTTCAAATATCTCCATACACAAGGCATAATATAAACCATTTAAAACTTTATAATTAAATGAAATAAGATTTCTTTTGATTTCATCTAATTCTAATGCTTCTTTGAATGTTAGACTTTATATAGGCTTTGAAGGTATATAAGGACCATTTTCTATGATTTTCCAATAATCTTTTCCTAAGTTTAAAAAGTAAATTTTCATTCTAATTTTTCAATCTACAAAGTTGTCTTCATTAAACAAAGGAGGTACATCTAAACTAAGTGTTATCTATCTTTTCTCACTAATTCTTCAGAATTAATGTAATATGATACCTATGCTCTAATACCAATTGTTGGCCCTAAGTGGCACTTAAGAGGGGGGTGAATTAGGTTCCAAAAATTCTTAAGGGAAAAACACAAACACAAGAATACGATAACAATAAATTTAATAATTTGAGGAAGCTAAATAAATATGCAACAAATGTATGAAATACTTATAATTATTGAAAATAAGAATAAGGAATAAAAATGTAAAATTGATTACAACTTATAAATCCTTTTAGGTTCAAGGACTACCCACTATTCTTTTTCAAGGCTTAAGAATAACCTGTCTTCCTTTTTCTAAGGCTAAAAAATATCTTATCTTCCTTTTTCTAAGGCTCAAGAATAATCTCTTAAATTCAAGTACACGAATAAACTCACAGTGCAAAAACGACACTAAAATATAAACTAATTTTCAACACTTATATATCACATATATTTCCATGCTTCTATTATGTTTCTCAACAATTGTTTAACCTTGTATTTATAGAGTAATCAGGATTAATTTAGTCATTAGACAGTCCTCCAACTTTTATCATCTAATTATTAATTCTTTGGACCATTTTATATATTTTCTGACTATCGTGAAAATCTTCTATCTGCCAAGCAATATGACCGTTTTGTTTTGTTCAGTTGACTGATAGACAGTATTTGGTCGATCAATCTTCTAAATTTATTCATTCAGTTAACCAATAGCTATCATTCGGTTGACCAATCTTCTAAATACATTCATTCGGTCGACCTATCTTTATTCGTTTAGCCGATCTCCTCAGAGTGTCTATTCGGTTGATTGATCTCTATGGTTCGGTGAACCGATCTACCTTCGGTTGGCTGATGCTCCCTTCAGTATTGGTATTCAGTCAATGGATTTGTATTTGGTTGACTGATTCTCACTTTATCTAGAGCATCAAACCTTCTCGCTCAAATGCTCCAATAAAACTTCCATTTAACCTATCCTTGTACACACTTAAACAAGAATATCAATAATAAAAATGTTTTATCATCATCAAAATAAGGTGGAATCTCCTTTGGTTCAACAAATACTAAATCATGCTACTAGGCAAGTGCATCTATTATAATGTAGTAAAACTATCATAAGTCCAAGTTGTTAATCCATTACTACAACTACTAGAAATTCTTATCCCTATTATATAGCCTATTCAAAAGATGATTAATCCATAAATTCATGAGAATAAAAAAAGGAAATGAAAAGACAACCTCACAAGGAATGGCAAGCAATGCTAAAGTTTGAAACAAGGTTGTTAACCACCCTAGGACATTTTGGCATTCATCGCTCAACCTTTTCTTAGAAGATTCTTGAAATTATCTTAGATCGTACGTTCCTTAAGTTGAATTGCATCCTTATAGTCAAGTCATGTAACTCCTATTCAATTTAACAAGTCAAGTGGATGCTCACACTAGCTCAATTCATGAACTGAATGAATTTATATGTTCTATAGAAGCTATTATTTTGATAAAGTTAATGCTTAATCCTAAAATCTCATATAAGCCTTTATTCTATTACTCTATACAAGATTCATCACCTATACATTGATCTATTCATATATCTGATTTTGTCCATCTAAATATATGATATCATTTAATTTCAGTTAAATTCATGTTCCCTTATCATTCAGAACCCAATCTTACTAATTCTATAAGCAATTCAAAGAAAATATAAAAGTCTCATTAAATTAATAAAATAATGCAATACTACATCTTAGAGTTCATAAATATATAAATCTAATAAGAAATTTAGTGTTCATAAGAAGAAAAGGGGTAAAAATGCTTATGGTTAAAGTTTTTGAATCTTTTAATTCCTTAATGATTCCTATTACGAAATCTAATCATGGTCTTGAATTCTATTCATTTTTATCTAACTTTCTCCTTTAATCTTGGTAAAAAATTCGTTAATATGGTTTAAGACTTGTGTTTCCACCTTTGGCAGCTGCTTAGATGCTTTTAAAGGAAAAAACTGATAAGAAAAGAGGAAAATTAAGTTAAATCACGTGTTAACCTTGATTAGGGCGTAGGTTATGCCATAACTACATCCTAACCTGTGCACCCTTCTATCTAATATACTTAACCTAGAACACATCCATGTCTTAGGATGTGTCCTCTTACATTTTCATCGCAGCTTATTCTTCTTATGATGCACTCTTCATGGGCTTGACATTTGATGTGGAACTTTATACTTTGATGCTTTAACTTATCAAATTGATTCTAGAACTCTTCTAACTCCATACGTGTATTAAAACACTCACTAAATTCCTACAAAACATAAACAATCATTAAAATGTAGGTAAGTAGCATCTCATATGATAATTAACCTAATATGTACCCAAATCACATTAAATTATGCATCAAACCTAAAATAACCATCCTAAATTGTGCTAAAAAGACCTACAATTTAGTTTCTATTGTACCTCCTATTATGTTATACTAGAAGACACCATATGAAATTCCATAATGTGCTTGTGATGGTCTTCATTCTCCTTCTCTTCAGATTCTCTTCCTATAGGCTTGCAAATTTGGCTCCCATAACAATTGACATAC
>JAOXYD010156505.1:0-10366 GCA_028565735.1 Pinacopodium congolense | reverse complement strand
ATCGCACAAGATATTTCCAAATATTAAATGAAAATTTACAATGCAAAATGAAGCAACTTTTAAGCAAAATCACACCTTTTAGTCATTAAGCACAAACATAAACATAAATGTGAGTTTTATGGCTTGATTGAGAAGTCAGTCAATATTTTTCCATGAAGATGAATATTTTGCCATGAACATCCAATTACTCAATTGAGTTACCTCACATCAACCAATTGGTTTGAAGCCAACAGAGTAAATGAAACTTGCTCACTTTTTCTCTTTTCAAGCACATTTTTTTCTTTTTCATTTTTCTTTTCCAGGTTTAATTAACTGAAAACAATTTATGAAAATGATTAAAATAAGTTCCAAATCACCTTTAATATATATACTTTATATAGAGAAAATCATAATGCTCATCAAGTATCCATCATGTAAAACATAAAGCAATCTAAGTTCATTGTTAATAAACATGATTAATTAAGAATACAACATCTTAAATTATCAAAATAATCAAAAGCAAAAGCAAAATGCCAATTATATGCATCAAAATTGAAAACAATTCCATAAATTATAGATTATTGGTACCCTGTCACTGGCTACGAAATAATAAGCCTAATTATATCTCATTATAGTATGGCAAGCTACAATTAAACAATAAGGAGCTAGGATGCAATTCCTATTCGGAATGAAATATAGAAAACAAAAAACAAAAGCCCCTGTCACAATGAAAGTTAAATAAGCTAAGATGCAGCAATTGCAATTAAAGAGATAAACATAATGCAAATTAGGATAAAAATAATAATAGTATCAAAGAAATCGGCCAACAATATCATCGAGATTTTAGAACAATCATTGATCCTCGAGTCTAAACAATTTAATCAAGATGATAGCCTATGAATCCAAACAGGTTCTTATCTTAAGTTCCTATAGGTTTGGTAAATCTAATAAGTTCTAAGTAATAAAGAATGACTAACTTAATCAAGCAATACACAAGCTCAAAATATGTGATGTAACGAATTTGACACTTAGACTAATTAGTTAAATTTGCCTACAAAACCGATTAATCTATTGCCACTTATGGAAATTTCTAATGACTAATACCGATTAAAAGCATTAATCCTATCAATTGAATTAGGAATTATAAAAAAGGTGATCAAGCCTAACAATAATCCTTAATTCTTGACACTAAACCTATGTTCTAATCCATCATGAGTCTAGAACCATCAATTTAATAAAAACCCAACTTCATTCTTACTAATAATTAACCGTCATCACTTGAATAAATTTAAACCCTTAAACACTTAGTCGCGCATGTTCTATATAACAAAAATAGAAAATAAATCTAATGCAAACATGCTAGAAAATAAAGGACATTTAATGACAATTGAGGTTTATCACTAATCTAATGGAAACCCAACATTTTTACTCAAATGATTAAATTAATTCAGGCCAAATCACAAAACCCAAAACTAAATATAATAAAATATAACATCTAGTACTTAAAAAAAAGGCAAAGACAAAAAATAAACAATCTAAAACCTAAGGAAATACAAAAACTTCAACTAAAATGCACAACCCATTCAAATACATCAAAAGACAAAGGGAAATAATGAGTTCATCCAGCACACAACTATTAATTAACAAAACAAAACTAAAATAACAAAAATCCAGACTTAATTAACTAAAATAAGGGTTAGAACTAGAAACGAAAGTCATCCATTAAATTAAAAATAAGCATCCATACATTCTCCATGAAGTTCAAGTTCAAAATCCATCAAGCATCTAGTCTAAATAATATAGAACACTAAAGTACAAAAATGCATGAATAAAAACATCCAACAACTATAAATGAAGAGTAATACTACCTAGAACAACCAAATAACTAGATTAGAATCCAAAATGAATCAAAACAAAACCTAAAGCTCTAAGAATATAAAGAAATTGAATAAAGAAGCTGAAATCTTAAGGAAATGTTAATCTCTACTAAAAATGTCAAGTTTTTGCTTTTCTTTGGGCCTTTTGTACCCTTTTTAATTAGGGTAAAACCTAGGATTATTCAAGTACTAATTTTTCCTTTTTGTTTTTCATTGTTAGCAAGCTTAACAATGTTTTAGTAACCTCAATAGTGGTCAATTCTAAATGTCGTTGAGGTTGCAGCTTTTTAACTTCAATAGTGGTTAACATAAACTAACTTTGAGTTCCTCTAGACTGCTGTTGGTGTTCTCGACAGTAGACCTCCCTTCAAATTTTGCTCCAAATCTCTCCAAAACTTGATGCTTTAATCAAAAATTTATTTTAAACAATTAAACATGCCATTCATCACATAATAACACAAATTGAGCATTTTTAAACAAAAAATAGTGATGAATTCAAGTGAATTCACATAAAAAATTGATCCTTATCAAATTCCCGTATGCTTGAACCATTGCTTGTCAAACAATGATTTAAACACTTTATTCAAACAATTCCAATCAAAAGACAATAGTTAATTGATCATAACAGAAATCAATTAATGCATTTAATCCAAATCACAAATTTCAACTCTATTATGAGTAAAAACAAAGTAATCACAGGCAAGGATCACAATTTGTGAAAAAAGTAACTCAATATGCACAATAACTATTATTTAAGCCATTCCATATAGGTTATTACACAAACTAGTTAAGGATGCTCATAATAAGTAAAAACAACTTAAAACATAATGCAACTTGATTTTAAGTAATGTTTAGGAGTTCACCTAGTCTTTTTATATAAGATCAAACACTTTTTCATGAATGACCATGTTTACTCAACTAAGATGCTCCTTTAACTTGTTTGAGATGTCATCTATATTTTTGACTTGAAAGTGAACATTTTATCATGAACACCCTTGATTACTATGCTAGATAACCTTCTTAAATGGCTATTAGAACTACTAATAAACTTTAAAGTTTACATTAGATAAAATATAACGGGGTTAAATTTTACTTGTTTATTTAATATAAATAATATAAACACACATTTTTTCTATCTTTATTTTTCAACAATGTATTTCAAACATCCATTTCCACATTCATATGAGAAACCATACAAAATGTATTTAAACACTATATATCACATAAATGGATCACTAAAAACATTGAAAGAACTTAAAAGAAATAAGAAAAATTAAAAATTTTGAAGTCAACATCATTTGAAGAGTGGAACAAAGTTTATCAGGTTAAAAGCATTAATTTCCTTCAAGTACCACAATTAAATATCAACTAAAGATCAGGATCATTATTAGCTAACACATTCAAATAATCACCATTGGACTTATAATAGCTCAAGTGTAGAAATATTTCTTGATTCCCACCACTACACTCAAAATGGACATTGTCACCAATGTCCTAAAAATAATAAAAGCGCATGCATAGGAGGATGGAGATAAGAGTACTCCCCTATATGGAAGAGGCCATATCAATCAAAAAAGAAAATATCGTAGCTTCATTCTTGAATTCCTACAAAACAAGACAAAGAAAAAGGAAATAAAATACCCGACTGAAAACAACCAAAATCATATTTAGAAAAGGGAAAATACAAAAACTAAAAGATGCAGTTAGGGTGCCTCCCATATAACATTAAGGAATTGAAGATCATAATTGATTTTCCAATAAGAATCATAGAAGAGTTAATAATCCAAGAATCATATCAATGAGCTTTTTAATCCCTATTCCTTTCATGATTGTTGTTTTTTAATTTATTATGTTTAAGAGCTAATTTTCTTGTAGCATCTAGATATTTATGAATGGTAAGATATGATTGTTCTGCTTAATATTCATTCAAGGTTGAATTTCTAAATATTTTCTTAGATTTATCTATATAATTAGTAAAATTATTTTTGATTATTACGTAAATGTAGGTTTCAATTATGATTCTTTGATTTTATGCTTTTAGATCAAGAGATAAGTTATGTGAATATATCAGTCCATTGATACTAAATCTTCTATGGAGACCTATAGAGCAACTTACATTAGATTTCTTGATTAGGTGTAAATCTAAAAAAAGCAATAGATTCTATAGAACGACTTAACGCCTCTAATTAATAATTTCAATAATGACAACTTCTAGTTAATTTATCAATTGAGATGATAGGTGTGCATTAGTAGTTGTTTACCTAGTTGTTAGCTACGCTATTTTGATTGTTTAGGTTAGGATTATTATGTTTAGGACTTAAATTTATGTTCTTTTGATATTATTCTCATTGTGTTTATATTTCATGTGTTTTTTTATGAATTTTGGCATGATTTGGACTTTATTTATCTGGATGTTTAATGTGGTAACATTTGGAGTTCAGATAGTAAGCAACAGAGTGAAGAAGATGAATAAAAAATGGGATTATCAGTTGATCATGATCGTTGACAGTGGCAATGACAACTTCATCCAAGTTTTGAAGTTGTATGGGATTTTTTTGATGTTTTAACATTTTTTAAGGTTGGAAACCCACGGAGCCAACACCTAATCATTAGAAGATTATCCTAGAAGGTAAAAACCAGGTTAGAATGAACTTCAAGGGGAAAAATCAAATTTATCCATTAAGACTTCAAGCAGTTCATCAACTTCAAGATTTTATGGCTTTTGGAGTAAAGAAAAGGATGCAAGTTTAACTTTGTTTCATTACATGCTTCTGGTTTCTATCCTTTTTATGGAGAACATGTTTGTTGTTAGGTTTATTGACATCATGTGTGGATGAATTTGCTTTTAGGAATTACTTTTTGAACTATTTTGTGTACTCTTGCTTTTTGATTCAATGAATGAATTTTTGTGATGTTTATCATGCTCAAACCTTTCAATAGATTGAGAGATTAAGTTTGACAATGTGAGTTGGCACTAAATAGACTTATAAATATTAGTTTTATTAACTAAATAAAGAGAGATCTTAATTTGTTAATAGATTACCTATAGTATTGTTTTATATCTAATTAGGTGTTTAAGATAGGATTTGTAAATTGGGATACTGCCAATTTACTTTAATTCTTCTCCAAACTTAGTCTTTTAAGCTAGAATTTGTGTCAAAAGATCCAATTTTTCATTTAACATATAATGAACACAAATTAAGCACTTTTACATGAAAATAAAGATGAAACCATATGAAGTCACATATCAAAACTCAATATAAATCATCCTTATAACTAGAAGACTTGTTCTGAGTAAGGATTAGATCAGACTAGTATAATATATGAGGCATTAGCTTAGATAACTTATTATCAATGGTTAGAGATCATAGGGAGATCTTATATGATATGGCAAATAAGATCATATGGGATAAATATTAGCTATAATGATAAAGACCTAGTGGGACTGAACATCTGAAGAAAGTAGAGATTTTCAAATGGAAACGCTTATCTTATTAGTTGAGATGTAATTGTATCCAATTAGCTAGAATCCTATTTAGATGGGGACATCATCCAATTGGCCATGTGAGGTAATTTGATAAGGATAGATGTGATCTTAGATAGTACAATTCAGTTAAGATTTTGATTTGTAACTTGGCCATCAAGCCATGAGTGCCTATATATAGCTTATTTGATTCTTACTCCTTATTTATTTAAGAGAGAGCTTTTCCTTGTAACTTTTAAATTGGATTTTATCATTCTTATTGCTTTGGTAGCATTCTTACTTTGAGTGTGAGGATTACAAATTTCAAGGGTTGTAAGGCATTAGCAAGCAAAGTATTGGTTGATCAAAGATTATTTAGAGAAGGCTAAGTCTTGTTTAAACAGACCTAAGTGAGATTTTTGTACAAAGGTATAGGCATGACTTTGGTGAAAGTTCAAGTATCTAGCAGACCTTTATAACAACTGGTAGCAAAGCCAAATTGTAGTATAATGGGAGGCAGTTATTTAATGGAACATGTTACTAGGGTGCAGGCACTCATAGGGTTGATTCCTATGAAGGAGGAAGAGGTCATATTCTACAAATTTTAGTTCAAGATGTTAGAGGAATAGATTTAATGGTTACAGTAATAATTAACAAATTTGTTGAAGCACGGGAAGACACCAAGTTTGAGATCACAATCCTAAGTTATTCCATTATAACACAGGATACTAGTCGTGCTAAAAGCTCATCACCTCTAGTAGTGAAGGTACAAGAATGAAAAATTTTTAAGGGCGTGTGTGATGTACAGGTGTAGGAGAAGTTTTTGTGGTATATGGAGCAGTACTTTACAACTGCTAGGGTTCCAATGCTAAAAAATTCAATATAATGATCATGTACTTAGAGATGCTAAGCTTTAATGGAGAAAGATGATCTCTGGCAAGATCAGGACAAGTAGAACTCCCGTAAACTCATAGGAGAAGTTGAAGAAATTAAAAGATTGCTTCCTTCCATGAACAGTTTTTGGCTCACATGAGATGCCTTAAAGCTTAAGAAAGACAAATTAGTAAGAAAGTATGTTAAAAATTTAGCTTTTTAATGCTAGATATTGATAACATGCTAGATGATGACAAGTTTTTCAACTTTTTTTCGGTTACAATTTTAGGTACAAATAGAGTTGAAAAAGTAAAATGTGAAAGAAGTAACTAGTGTAATCACGACCATTAACGCCTTGGTGATTTTCAAGTGACAAATGAAACTAAGGCAAACTCCTCAAAATCTTTGAAGGGTAAAGGCCACACCCAATATGAGAAGACCTAAGGGAAAAAAGGAAGAAAGACTCTAAAAATTGGGATTTCAAGGGAAAATGAAAGTAAAATGGTGGCTTCATGAGTAGGGAGACATCTTTTAAAAAGGGCTAAGTTAAAAATTACTTATGCAATGGTCCACATTTTGGGAGAAACAGAAGTTAAATACCCTAATAGTCAAAGAAGAAGAGGGAGAAACTTCAAATGCAACATTGAATCAAATTGCCTTACTAATTGTGGATAGTAGCAAACCTAACCCTTTTGATAAGTTAATATACATAAGTATATAGGTTAATAAGAAGGAGGTAACCATAATGTTGGATATTGGTGTGACATACTCTTTCATAAAAGAAAAAAATGGTGCACAAGTTGAGGCTTAAGGTGTCAAATACCCAGACAAAAATCAAAACTCCTATGAATAAAACATAAGTAGTGATAGGGGTTACTTACAATGTTCTAGTGAGTATAAGGAGTTGGTATGCCAAGATGAATTACATGATCATACCACTTTAGGATTGCAAGATAATATTAGAGATCAACTTCCTTAAGGAAACAAGGGCGATGTTGTACCTGAGTTTGGGAGGTATGTTGTTTATGCATAATCAAAGTTCCTTCTATATGAATTGTTTTAGATTTAGTGGTGAAATGATGGAAGTTATAATAACGATAAAACATCTATTGGCCATGATTATGGAGAAAGGATTGAAGAAAGGCACAGAGACTTATCTTACTACCATGTGAGAGATTGACAAGGACCACTTGTATTCTATAATACTAACATGATAGAATATGTGGAACACTTGATATGAGTGTTTGAGCTATTGAAGCAACACAAGCTCTATGTAACAATGGAGAAGTGTGAGTTTACACAGTCAAATATTATATTCTTGGATCACTTAATGAGAAAAGGTTAAATCAAAATGGATCTGAAAAAGGCAAAGGTAATAGTTAAGTAGTAGGTTCCCACTACAGTGTGAGAATGGAGTTTTATCGAATTAACGAACTACTATATGCAGTTTATTGTAAGATACTTGAAGAAAGCAATGCTATTAATAGACTTGTTGGAGAAAAAGTAAGAGTGGTACTAGTCGGATGCATGTCAAGATGCATTCGAAAGGCTTAAAGTCATTATCTCAACCTAACCTACATTAAAGTTTCCCAAATTTGATTTTTCATTTGAGGTACACTAGGATGCATTGAACAAAGCCATTAGCAGAGTCCTAGTATAGGAGGATCATCTTATAACATTAATAGTCAAAAGCATAATGGTACAGAGTAGCAATATTCGACACATGAAAAAGAGATGCTTATGACAGTGTATTGCTTGAGGTATGACGATTGTATATGTTAGAGGCCAGGTTTTTTGTTCATATGGATAACGTTGCTAATACATATTTTAATACCTAAAATAATTTGTTTATGAAGCAAGCATAATGGCAAGAGTTTTTAGCCAAATATGACTTCTTGTGGAAGTATAAATAGGGGAGATATAATAATATGGTGGATACCTTGAGTCAAAAGGAAGTATTCGTAGCTCTATATATAATTACGAGGGCAGAGTCAAATCTATTGGATCAAATCAAGGTGGTAGCTCCATTAGGCACCTTATATTGTAAGTTAATCTCACAAGTTAAGGAGGGTGTTATACATAGGTTTTGATTCGATGATGATAAGCTCTTGATGAAGAAAATTAACCAAGTATATGTACCTAGCTTTAGTAGCTTACAAAAACAATTGTGGAAGAAGACGCATGACTCATAGTGGGCTGGTCACTTAGGAGTTTAGAGGATGCTAACACTCCTATCTTATTCCTATTATTGACCAAAGATAGAGGATGACATCGAGTGTTATGTTAAGACTTGCCTACTATGTCAGTTGGTTAAGCCAAAAAGGAAGAAAGAATTTGATTTACTACAACCCTTATTTATCCTCGAAAGATTGTGGATGTTAGTTTTGATTAATTTCATTAATGGATTTCTAAAGGTGGACAACATGATAAAAACTATGGTTATTGTAGATAGATTATCTAAGTATGCAATCTTTATACCAGCTCTAGTATCTTGTCTCTCAGATATTGCAGTGGATTTGTTCTATAAAAATGTGATGAAACACTTTGAAGTCCTTGTGGACATTATGAGTGATCGAGATGCTAGATTTACGGGCCAATTTTTGATGTCTCTTTTAAAAATAATGGGTTATGATTTGAAGTTTTCTATAGTAAATCACTCACAAACGAATGGTCAAACTGAGAGGATCAATAATTTTTTGAAGGAATACCTAAGGCATTATTTAAGTTCGAGTCAATGTAATTGGCTAAGTTTACATGAAATTGTATAATTTTGCTAAAACTTGTACAAATCTTTAGTTACAGAGAAAATCCCTTGTAGATTATGTTGGGTTAATAACCACTCACTTCTCTTAAGATCACATAACAAAGGACAACTGACAAATTTCTTGCGACATACAGGTTTGAGATGGAGAAGTAAGAGCTATTAGAAGAGGCAAAGGATAGTATTTGAAAAGCTTCATAACGAATAAAAAAGCAAGCGGATCTTCGAAGGAGACCGTTAGAGTTTGAAGTAGGAGATAAAGTTTTGTTAAAAGTAACTCCATAAATTTAAAAGAAGATGTTGAGCAAGCAAGTACATCGAGGGTTAGTATCTAAGTATAATAGACCATTTGATGTGTTAAGTAAAGTGGGGAATGTGACATATAGATTGAAGTTACCTGAGAAATTGAAGGCACACCTTACTTTTTATGTCAGTTTTCTCAAACCTTACTATGAGGATACATCGTATTCATATAGGAGCCAAGTGAAGCGAGTTCCATCGATTGTGAGACAACAGTTTGACAACCAAGTGGAGAGAATCTCATACCATTGAAGTATGGAACAATATATGAAGAACCAAAGAACAAAATTCTTGATTCAGTGGAATGGAAAGTTGATCGCAGAAGCTATATGAGAGAAAGATACTACTTTGTAGCGATTGGAGAATTAGGTAAACACTTACCTTAAAACTAGTTTGATGAAGACGTCAAATTTATCTATTATTGGTGATTTATTTGCCCCTTAATATTCGAAAGCACTTGGTAGCTACCTCTCAAACTGAAGCTTGGAAGGAAGGTTAATTGGATCACATGCATGATGGAGGGATGCAAGAGCTCCAAGATAACTTAGTAAGTTAGATCATACTTGGTAAGAGTTTTAATAGGGTTTCGAACTTTGTGTTAATTGACTTAGCTAAGACTAAATATTTCATGGACTAAAGACTTAGTGTATGCTAAAATGAACAAATTATAACTAACAAATTTTTTATGGGTAAGTATTGGATCATACTAGTATGTTATGCGAAGCCTTAGCTTAGGATTACTTATCACAAATGGATATAGATCGTGAGGAGAACTTGGAAAATACGGCAGATAAGATCACATATGATAAATATCAATTATAAAAGATAGAGACATAGTGGCACTAAACATCTTAAGATATTAGAGATCTATAAGAATAAAGATGTATCTTTCCTAGTTAAATATAAATTCTTATCGTATTAGTTGAGATACAATTATATTCAATCAGTTAGAGTCCTATTTGAATGAAGATGTCATCCAATTGGTTATAAGATATAATCTGATGAGGATAGATGTAATCTTAGGTAGTTCAGTTCAGTTCAGTTAGGATTTTGAATTGTAACTTGGCCATCAAGTTACCAGTACCTATATATAACTTATTTTAACCTTATGCT
>JAOXYD010156494.1:0-10366 GCA_028565735.1 Pinacopodium congolense | reverse complement strand
CTTCTTGGATTGGATGAACTCGAACATGCTCCAATTCCTTTCACATCCAATTGCACTCACGCATTGACTTAAAATACAAATTGTAAAATTTTGCAATTCTGGAACATCATTGCCAAAATTATCTTACCAAGCAACTACACCCCAAAAAAATGATCTTATAAATAAAATGAAGAAATGATTAATTTTAAACAAGTTACAAAACTAAAGAAATATATACCTGGATTAATCTGCTTTCTTTGCTGCATTGCTTAAGGTGTCTCGAAATCACCATCCGAAAATTGCCGTATTGCTCATGCCATTTTTCTTTGGCATGAGGCCTAACAATAGTATTGATAGTACTTAGCATCCCCATATTAACATCATCTCTCCTCATAACCGGACGAGGAGTAGACACCTGGATTAAGGAATGCCACAGGCGAAGGACTCTAATCAAAGGCTAACAGGCTTTAACCACAAATTGACAATTGTATCAAAATTCTCTGACCTTAATAGTAATGGAAGCAACCTCTAATCCAGCATTGGACCTAAAATACTGAGAACCCACCCACCTATAACTAGTAAACATCTGTTGCAACTTCTTCTTCATCACTAGAAAACTATGTAGTGTTAGAAAGTTAGTGGCAAATCTGGTAATCGCAGGACGAAATAAATATTTTCAACCATTAAACTCCCATCTCATTAAGTTCAATGCCCATGGACGATTATAAATAAATCTTGTTATCTTTTTTTCCCTCAACATAGTCTCCACTATCATAGTAAATTATCTACTATCTCCAAAATCTTCAAACATTAAATCAATATAGTGAGAAACACACAGAGTCCAATAGAAAGAGTTATATGAACTCTGTAATCTCTTACCAACTGATTTGTAGGTTGCACCATTATCAGTGATAAACTGAAAAATTTTCTTAAGCACAACTTCATTAACAACTTTCTCAAAAAGATGAAATATATAATCAGCATTCTTAATCAAACTAGATGCATCATATAACTTTAAAAACATGGTCCCTATGGTAGAATAAACTAGGAAATTAATGTAAGACTCCTAATTATGGCTAGTCCAACCATCACATATAACAGAACACCCATAACGAGCCCAAGTAATTCTTTTCTCTTCCAAATAATTTCTCATCTCAGCAACACACTTGACAAGAAGGTTACCTCCAGAGTTATACATTGAAGGGGTGTTATATCCCAAACTGTAAGAGGTCATAGCATCCACCATAGGTTGATAATAATGTGATTGAGCATCATTGAATGGCAAAGCTACATCATACCACCATCTAGCCATAGCCATATCAACTTGCTCACCTACTTCCCTTGTTTGCATGGTAGCACGAATGGAAGGTTGAGCTCTTGAAGTTATTCTTGGAGTAAAAAAACCTGCAAATGATCTCCTTATTTTCTATCTAACCTCATTACGGCCTGAACCACTCCCTTCTTGCTACGTAGAATGGAT
Source organism: Pinacopodium congolense (assembly GCA_028565735.1). NCBI lineage: Eukaryota > Viridiplantae > Streptophyta > Magnoliopsida > Malpighiales > Erythroxylaceae > Pinacopodium > Pinacopodium congolense. The sequence continues at coordinate 8,907 of JAOXYD010156494.1, read as the reverse complement.
AGAAGGTCCTTCAAGTTTAGATCCATAAGCTTCATCTTTACTAACATCAGCTCCACCACCTCTAAAAAATTAACTCATATTGCCAATGCTAAAACTCACTCTACCTCTTCTATCATTCTCTATCTGATACTCCTCTATCAAAGTCTTCATAGGCCACTTGACATCATGAGGAACCTTCTTACAAGATTCTACATCACCTTTTATTCCAGCCAAATGCCTCTTCATTCTTGTAATTCTTCCTCCTTCTAAAGGCATGCCACAATAATTGCATATATTCTAGCTCCTCGAACCATAACTAGGAACCAATGTACTATAAGCCCATGCTAGATCCTTGAATCTCCCAGAAGGGATAGAAGTATCACCAACAGTACTTGATATAGAACTACCCTCCATTTACCTGTCAATATCAATATAATTCATTAAGACATGAAGTAAAAGAAACTAATTGTAATTGATGAAACATACACAAGTGATTACACGAATGTAATTGGGTTTGTGTTAGCTCATTCATGCATTTAATTACAAGAATATGCATTCAATTTCATCAAACATATCATAATTTCACCTAAATTTAAAATTTTCCAATTTCACAATTTCACCCAAAATTGAACAAAGTCAAATTCCATTAAATTAAATGCAATTGATCATTATATTAGCTCATTCATGCATCTAATTACAAGAATATGCATTCAATTTCATCAAACATATCACAATTTTACCAAAATTTGAAATTTCCCAATTTCTCCATTTCACTGAAAATTGGGGAAATTCAAATTCCATCAAATTAAATGCAATTCATCATTTTATTAGCTCATTAATGCATCTAATTACAAAAATATGTATTCAATTTCATAAAAAAATCACAATTTCATCCAAATTTAAAAATTCCCAATTTAGAAACCTTAATTTTATCTAAATTCGAAATTGATTCGATCTATATTTATTCATACAAAATTAAGCTTTTATAATACTTAAATTCGATTAATTAAACACTAATTAACAACCAATTGATTGAAAATTTAATAAATTGAAAAAACCTAAATTTTAGGGTTTAGAAATTTAGCAATTTCTGCTATAAATCTCAAAATTAGTTGATGGAAATGGATGTAGATATTAAGATGATGTTATAGCTCCTACCACCTATAGGAATTTGACCTAAAACTTGAAAAATTTCCGAAAAATAAGTTTAAAATCAAATATATAAAAATTGGTGTTTGTTTTTTTAGGTATTTTGAAGTTGTTGGAGTTAGATGAAAGTAGTGGGTGAAGGATTAAACTCAAATCTATGGGTTTTTGTAGAAAAAATTGAAGTTATAAGGATGGTTATGGAGTTTGGCCGAGACAAAAGAAGCAAAGAACAAAAAGAAAAAGAGTAAATTGGCTCTTGGTTTTGATATATACAAGACATCGGTCGACCAAATGGATCGGTTGACCGAATGAAGAAATGGGGAAGATCAGTTGACCGAATAGTTAGCAATTAATTTTTCGATAGATCACGTAGAAGAATCGGCTGATCGAATGAAGAAAAATATGACCATTGGTCGACCAATGCAATACCATCGGTTGACTAAAAACTTTTCAAAATTATAATACTGCCCCATATCGTCAAGTATTTTGGAATGTGCTGACCAGTATGGGCCTATTTCACTGGAATGAACGAAAATATCAACCTGACATGATTTTTAACCGGTTTGTACTGATGACGGGTACCACCGGTATATATTGATTTTAAAAAATTGGTACTAATTGCTTCAAATGATAGGTATGACTTAGGTTTTATTCAAAGAAGTGGAATACCTAATGCTAAGACTATTTTTGTAAAGGGAAAAAGTTTAGATGAGGAACATGTTCATAAGTCATCTTTTGAAAATGATACATCATCTTCTAGAACCCAATCTAGAAACATTCATCAAGCTTTTATGTATGTTTCAAAATCTACATCCAGGAGAAACGTGTATGCTCCTAACAAAAGACATAGTTTCTTCATAAATGAAAAATTGTCACATAATATATATAGGCCACAATCCATGCACATTTAGCCTACACATTCATTTGCATATCCTATGCATGCTCATGCATAAAAAAATGTTTCTTAAACTCATATTAAGCCAAGATTTCAACAAAGAAGAAATTTTGGAAATGGTGGATCAAGATTTTCATATAGAAACAATTTTAGACCAAATGCATTTTCATAAAGTTACATATGTTTGTGATCATTGTGGTCTGTTTGATTACATGGAAAGATTTTGTTTTAATAGGAGCACTTGGTATTTAGGTAGTGGATGTTTTAGGCATATGATGGTAGATGCTTCTCATTTTAGTTCTTTAAAAGGCAAAGATGGTGGTTATGTCACTTATGGAGATAATGCCAAGGGTAAGATAATTGGCATTAGTAACATTGATAAGAATAATTCTTACTTTAATAATTTACTTTTGGTAGAAGATTTAAATCATAATTTTTAAGTGTGAATAAATTACGTGATAAAGATTCCAAAGTGTCCTTGTAAATCTTGCATAGTATCTAAAGTGTTTGATAATTACATTGTGTTTGATAGTAAGAGATAGGGAAATACCTATACTATAAATTTTAATGAGCTGTTTAACCAAAACGTTAAGTGCTTGATTTCTATGAATAGGGATACTTAGATGTGGCATAGGAGGTTAGGTTATACTAGCATGAAACACATATTGAATCTTTGTAGCAAAGAGCTAGTAAATGATCTACCAAGAACGAAGTACAATTAAAACAAGATTTATAATGCATGTCAAATGGGAAAGCGAACCACAGATTCATTTTAAAAGAAAAATGCGTAACAACTTCTAAATCTTTAAAATTATTACATATGGATTTGTTTGGGCCATCTAGAATCGTAAGTTTAGGTGATAAATTGTATAGGTGGTCAATTGTATTCATATGTGATTTTTTATGATTATAGTAGACTTACATGGATTATGTTTCTTGCTAGTAAGGATGAATGCTTTAAATCTTTTGTTAAATTTGTAAAAAGAGTTCAATTGGAAAAATTCTACATGTTTAATTCAATTAAAAGTGATTATGCAGAGAATTTTAAAATTAATTGTTTGATCCATATTATTAAGAAAATGGAAATTTTCATAACTTTTAATCTACTATAAATTCATACAAAATGGAGTTATTGAAAGGAGAAATATAACCTTGGAAAAAATGGCTAGAATTATGATGAATTAATATTGTGTTCCTAGATATTTTTAGGCAAAAGATGCTGCATGTGCATGTTATGTTTCCAGTAAGGTCTACATAAGGCCTTACACGGATAAAACATCATATGAACTTTAGTACAGTAAGAAACCAAAACTAAGTTATTTCAAAGTGTTTGGTTATAAATGATTTATTTTGAATACTAGAGATAGTTTAGGTAAGTTTGGTGCTAAATCAGAAGAAGGTATATTTGATTAATATTCTTTTACTAGTATATTTTATAGGGTGTTTAATAAAAGAACTATGATGATTGAAGTAACAATGCATGTTGTATTTGATGAATCTAATCCGTTTGATGTCGAAAGGAATGTTGATGATGATGACTTAGAATTAAGTAAGAATATGTAGAACTTAGAGTTGGAAGAACTTCAAGAAGACACCTTAGATATCCAACCTTCATTGTGTCAGCCTATTATTGAACCAAGTGGGGTTAGGAGAGATGAGATCTTACCTAGAGAATGGAGATTTAAGAAAGATCATCCCTCTATCCAAATCATAGTTGAAGTAGGAAGAGGAGTAGCAACTAGATCAACCTTTAGAGATTTATCTCATACGACATTTATTTCTAACATATAGCCTAAAATTACAGATGAAGCCTTAGGTGATTAGAGTTTGACTTTAGCCATGAATGAAGAGTTGAACTAATTTTAAAGAAATAAGTTATGGACCTTAGTACCTAGACCTAATGATAAAAAAATTATTAGTGCTAAGTAGGTCTTTAGAAATATGCTTAATGAAGATGGAAATATTGTGAGAATCAAAACTAGATTAGAAGCAATGAGGTATAACTAAGAAAAAGGAATTGATTATGAAGACACCCTTACACTCGTAAAAAGATTAGAAGCTATTAGAATTTTTCTTGATTTTGCTTCTCATAGAGGTCTTAAACTTTATCAAATGAATGTTAAAAGTTCTTTCTTAAATGGTTTCATTCAAGAGGAGATGTACATAGAACAACCTCTTAATTTTGAAATTCGTGATGCACTCGAGTGCATTTACAAAGTCGTTAAAACTTTATATGATTTGGAATAAGTTCCCAGAGCTTGGTATGATGGATTTAGTACCTTTCTTCATCAAACTGGATTTGCCAAAGGAAAAGTTGATACTACCTTATTTACAAAGAAAAAAATGATTTGTTCATTTTTCAAATTTATGTAGATGACATTATATTTGATGCTAGTAATGATGTTTTATGTCAAGACTTTGCAAAGTGTATGCGTAAGGAATTTGAGATGAGCATGATGGGTGAGTTAAATTTCTTTCTTGTAATACAAATCAAGCAAATGAGGGATGGGATCTTTATTAACCTATCAAAGTACACAAAAGAGGTACTCAAGTGATTTGGAATGAGTCATATTAGACAAAGATAAAGAGGGTAAGCCAGAAGATGTCAAGAAATATTAGGTATGATTGGTAGCTTATTATATTGAACCACTATTAGACTCGATATTATATTTGTGTGCTAGATTTCAATCTAGTCTTAGAGAGTCTGATTTATTGGATGTTAAGAGAACTTTGAGATATTTGATCGGTTCATCATCTTTAGGTTTATGGTATCCTAAAAATTCATTCATTGAGTTAGTTGTTTATTCAGATATGGATTACACTGGTAGCTTACTAAATAGAAAGAGTACATTTGGTACTTGTAAATTTCTAAGTCATGCATTAGTGTCATGGTTTAGCAAAAAGAAAAATTTAGTGGCTTTATCTATCGCCGAAGTGGAATATATAGCAGCTGGTAATTGTTATACATAAGTACTTTGGCTTAGGCAATAACATAGAGACTATGGCATGGAGATTACAAAGATTTCTATTAGGTGTGATGACACTAGTGCCATTTGCCTAACCAAGAAGCAAATTCAACATTCAAAAACTAAGCATATTGAGATAAGACATCATTTTATAAGAGATCATGTGCATAATGGTGACGTTGAAATGGAGTTTGTAGACACTCACTACTAATTAGCTGACATCTTTACTAAACTAATGGATGAGGATAGATTTTGCATGATAAGGAGAGAATTAGGCATGATTGATGGTGCATCTCTTTGATTGTTATATGTTCATGAATGTTTTGCCACTTTTTATTTATGGTTTTATGCATGCTTTCAATAGTTTATGATAATGTAAAAAAGGGGGAGAGGAGTGTGCAATATTGCTAAGTGTATATGATTTATGGATTGTATATATTCAGGGGGAGCATAAGAAGATTGAAATTCATGAACTAAGGTGAAGTGTTAGTTGGAATTGGCATGTTTGAAAATATGTGACGTTTGGTTATATTCCTACTATGAATTTCTTGTCTTGGAATGTGTTTTGTTCTTTCTATGATATTACATGTTTTGTCATCATCAAAAAGAGAGAGATAGTTGAACTAATGGAGGTTCCAATCTTATTTTTTATGATAACAAAACCTAATTGTAACTAACCATTTAAGTTTATGATGTAAAATTTAAAAATAGATGTATTTCAAGATGATTTCATTTGGAAAGGTTAAACCTTGAAGGACAAAAATAAATTTAAATGAAGAACAAGAGATATGGAAGCTACAAGACCTTAGTTTATTTTGAATATATTGGTAATTTTTAATTATTGTCCAATTGATTTAGGGGCTTAATTTTGATCTTGCATTGCTTATAATTTTTAAAAGTAGCATAAAGTTTCATAACATAGTCATTGAATCATTTTGTTTATTCATATATTCTCAAATTATATTTTAAATCTTGTTTCATGTCTTATACAATGTTTGGATAGTTAAGAATTGTTTTGATCTTTTGTTTGTAATTTATATTTGAAATTCATTTGATTTAAGCTCTTTTATTGATTAGTTATTTTGTTTTGAATATGTTCGTAAAATTTACTTATTATCCAATTAATCTAGGCACTCAATTTCGATCATGCATTGCATATGGTTTTTAAAAGTGAGATAAAGTTTCAAACATAGTAATTAATTGATTTTTAATATTCATATGGTGTCAAATTATATTTTACATCTTGTTTGAAGTCTTATTATTCATATGGTGTCCCATTAAACCTGAAAGTATCACAAATCTCCAAGAAGTTAGCTAGAAAGTTGTTAGGATGGTCATTGGACAACCAATAAAACTGCAGCTACTCTGAAGTATGTTGAGGAGTACCAGCTTGATATGAAAGTTATTGGCTTGAATCGCAGGCCTTATAACTCCTTGAGGACTGAAACCTAGCATCATGAAATCCATCAAAGTCCTCTCAACTCCTCCTTGCTCTCCTTCATCTGCCATATTTCAATGATTTCTATCTTGGCATCTTGCTCTTTTTAGCTCTCTTTCGTGCCTTGTGATGTCTGATAACTCTTTGTCACCAAGCTCATTAGACCTTCTAGTGCTCCTTGTATTCATGCAACTGCAAATACACAAGGAAAAGTATCAAAAACTCTCAAATCAAAGTTACTGAAACTAAACAAGATGTTATACAAAACAATCTCTAGCAAAGACACCAAAAAATTGTTGATGAGTTACAAAACAATCTAATTAGTTTTATGCTCAAAACTGCAAGCATATGGAGTGTAACTTATAGTAAAGAATGGATATTTATCCCACAAGGATTGTATCTTAGGCACCCTTTAATTAGGTTTGCTTTGTTTAAGCCCCAATTTCAATCAATAAAAAATATAGAAATGAACAAAATCAAACAACTAATAATGAACAAATAATAGAAAAAAAGTGTAGAAACTTTGGATTTCAAAATTTAGGATTAGAGATAACTTTTTCCCTAACTTGTATCCCTCTTACCTTATTGATTAAATTATGCCTCACCTAAGATGTCTTAATATTTCAATTTCCCTTTCTCAAGGTGCAATTAAATGTCCCAAGCCAAATTAAATGGAATGGATTAAGCAATCTCTCAATCTAGAAAACCTGTCCACCAATTTAATTACTTATGAAGCTATCCTATGGGTAATCAACTAATTAGTCAAGATCTCTCTATAACTAATCAATTAACTTAATGAAATGTAGGTATATAGGGTTCCAACTCTCATTGTACAGCCTTACACAAATTACCTAACTCAATTTCTTAATATATTGCAAGGTATAAGCTCAACATTCATCAAATGCATTAGTCTTTCAATTCAACAAGATAGAAGTTCAACAAGTAGTTAAAAAGTAATCTCTACAATAATCTTAGCCACTCATAATGTCATTAACATCCCCAAAAACCACAAAATCCATAATAAAATTCTAGAATAGAAAAAGAAATAAAAACTAAATGAAATAAGCTTCTCCTCTTCTTTACCCCAAATCTAGAAAATCTGGGTATTTATGTGTTTCTTGCCAAAAACGGAGTGATGATCTTGATTCTCACCTCTATTTAGCTTATAAACCTATTTTTATCTTAAGGAGGAATGTTTCTATCCTATTCTGGTAGCCCTAGGGATCTATGCCCTTTTATATGACATGTCAAGATACAAAACCCTAAAAATAAGTGAAACCTGAGTGGAATCTAACTGTAGTTCCCACGATCGTGGGAATTAGCACCCATCCCACGATCGTGGGTTTTTGTTCTATAGCTCCTTCACTTCTCTTCTCCTCTTTTGGTCCCTAGCTTAATCACAAAGGTGGCCATGCTCCATTCCTACACCAAAATGATCAATTCTTATCTTAAACCAACATCAAATATAAAAGAACAACAATGAAGATCAAACTAAACAAAAAAACAAAAAATAAATCCTAAAACATAACAATATGAACCTACCATGCAAGAAACACATGCCAATTTTCTTAGGAAAACACACACAATTTCACAACTATCAACTTCCCACAACTATCACCAGTGAGGATCTTCTAATAATTATCAACATCAAAATCATCATGGTCATCATGAAATTTTGTGTTTGATAATTCAAAAAACGCATGCATGACATTATAATCCAACCTATAGGTATGAGCACCTATTCTAAACCAGAATGTGTCCATTTTAGTATTATATCGAACAGTGGTGAAATATTCTAAAGTCATTATGGGGTATGTCAATACGTCACAATGAATCAAACACCCCCAACCAATATTCACAATCAATTTTTCAATGTTACTCCTTAGTCCTAGAGTATTTAACAAGTCAAAATCAATGTATCTAGGAGGCAATAACACTCTATCTTTAAAGTTCAAAAATCTCATACATTCTTATTCCAAAAAATTGGGAATGAGGGGTGAAAAGTGGCAACCATATCATGTTTACCTTCCCTGGAGGCTTAGAGTTGGAGTTTGTTGCATGGGTGAACGACTTGCTTCTTCTTTGGAGCCATGTAAGAAGAAAACCTACAAAAGTAACTAAGAGAGAGATTAGTCAAGTTTTTTAGAGAGAAAGAGGGAAGAACTTACCAAATCTTCTAATTTTGGAGTGGGTAATGTGAAATAGAGTGAAAGGAATTGAATAATGATGGAAAAACAAAAGGAAACACCAAGATTTGAGAAAAAGATGAAGGATTTAAGGGTTTGGGGAGAGGGGTTTAGGGGTTTTAGAGAGAGAGGAAGTGACAAGATGAAGAAGGGGGAAGAAAAGAGGGGTTTTAAAAAGCCTCGAGTTAGGGATCCCACAATCATAGGAATCCCTGCCTAAAATCGTCAAATTGCAATGAAAAATCTAACTAAAACTAACTCATGTGGTAACTTATGATAAGCTTATCCACCTAA
>JAOXYD010156454.1:0-10366 GCA_028565735.1 Pinacopodium congolense | reverse complement strand
TAGTTAAAGAAACTTCTATCACTTATTATTAATGATTTTGATTTTCAACAATGTTTGTAATTATGTAAAGGTTTGATTAAGTTAGATATTTGCGTTTGTTAACCCTAATGACAACGATAGTGCCAATAATCAAAATATGAATATAAGTAAAACACACAAAAAATAAATATAAGGAGTTAAAGAAAGAGAGAGTCGATAAACCAAATTTTTACAATAGTTCAGTAAGAAATACATCTACTCTTCAATTTCAAAGTAGAAATTATACTAAATTTAATCTTCTTTAAGTGAAGAAGAATTCTTATAATACTAAGTCTTCCTTTTAAAGGTAAAGATGAACCTAGTGCATATCTTTATTAAAAGTGAAGAGGAATCTATACAATTCAATCTTAATCCCAAAAATATCGAAAACCCCCTTTAAAAGAATTAGTTACACCTAAAAAGGTTTTTTCACTAGAAAATCCAATAACTAAAGGGCTCACAAGTTAATCAAGATGAATGATATGAATGAAAACTTTTTTAAATGATCTATAAGCAAATCACAAATGAAAAATAATAGATTGAGAAAACAAAAACCAAACTCCTGCTAAAAAACACCAAACAAATATCAACAGATCAACATAACTTAATGAACACTTCTTTGATTTCTTTTATGCTTAAAACTATCTCAAAATCTCATAAAGATTGTTCTAAAATCTTTAGTCCATGTATTTATAATGATTCTAAGATCCATATTCTATTGGAAGCTTAAATTAATCGTTACTCCCAATAAAATAACTGACTAGGTATTACAATGTCTGCCAGGATCATGATGGTATCTAACAATAGCATCATTAATCACTGCTATTATGTCTTTATACTAATATTGGACTACAATGATATCATTCATATCACCATTATAGACCACCATTTGGTTACTGAAAAGATACCATGGCTATAATGATGTTGTTCATACCATTATTGTATACCACATATTAGTTACTAAAAAAGTAACGTAATCATAATGTTGTTGTTGAGCCCCTTGTTATGAATATTGCTAAGACATCATAAAATTCTTTAAGACTTAACTAAAACATTTCCAATCACTTACAAACTCCCAAAACGTGATTCATCCAAGTTGAAAAAGATTCCCCAAAGGGATTTTTGTTATTAAAACATTTCATTTGAAATAAAAAAACTTAAAGTATCTTGATCTATGTTATAAAAAAAACAATGATTATTAAAGAATTGATATAAATATCAATAAACATACATAATTTTCGCAAAATTTTTAAAATGACCTACCATCAATTATGCGCAATTCTTTCATAATCATGCAAAATCTATCTTCATGTATTAATTTAGTAAAAATATCAACCAAATGGTGAGTTATATCAATAAATTCCAATTTAATGTCATTATTTTACACAAGATTTTTAATGAAATGACATTTTATCTCTACGTGCTTAGTCCTAGAATATTGAAATAGATTATTCACTAAGTATATGATACTTTCGTTATCACATATAATGGGGATCTTACAAACTCCATACCATAATCTCTAAATTATTGTCTAACTCAAAGTACTTGTATACAACAACCACTAGCCGCGATATTCCACCTTTGTAGTTGATAAAGCTACAAAATTTTACTTTTTACTAAACTTTAAAGCTACTACATATCCTAAGAATTGGTAAGTATCAGATATGCTTTTCCTATCCAAAAGACTACTGGCATAGTTCATAGTGGAATAGCCAACTAATTATATAGATGCATTCCTAAGATATCAAAATCTTAAAGTTGTAGTTTCACACAAATATTTAAGTATGTGCTTAACTACTAAAAGATACGATTCCATAGAATTTCATTGAAATGTGGCACATAAACATACACTAAATATAATATCGAGCCTACTTACAATAAGATAAGGTAAATTGCCTATCGTGCTTTTATAAAACTTAGCATCTATAGGTTTAGCTTCTTCATTCTTGTTTAGCTTTGTTATGATACCCATAGGTGTTCCTAATAGCTTTACTTGGTCCATTCTAAATCATTTGAGTAGCTCCTTATTGTACCCAACTTAATTAATGAAAATTCAATCTTTCATTTATTTGATTGACAAGCCAAGAAAGAGATTGAGTTTTCCCATCATGTTCATTTCAAATTGCCTACTTATATAATTAAAATCACAATCTTTATTAGTAGTACAAAAAATGATATTATTAATATAAATTTGAACTATTATAATATCTTTATTATGATTCTTGATGAAGAGAGCGATATTTAATTTTCCCCGAGAAAAACTATTTTATAAGAGAAATGAATTTAATCTTTCATATCAAACTCTAGGAACTTATTTTAAATCATATAAGGTTTTTGAAAACTTACAAACATATTTAGGTGCATTATGGATTTCAAAATTGGATGGTTGATCTACATAAACCTCTTATTGTATAAAATCATGTAGGAAAATACTTTTCACATCCATTTAAAAACATTTAAAATCTATATAAGATGTAAAAGCTAGTAATAACTTAATAGCCTCTAATATAGCTGCCAATATAAAGGTTATAACCCTTTGCTAGTAACCTATTTTTATTTATCATAATATTTCATAATTTATCAATCTTATTTTTAACCACCCATTCAATACCTATAATTTGATGATCTTTAAACTTAGGCACTAATTTTCAAAACTTATTCCTCTTAAATTAACTTAATTCCTCATTTATGTTAAGAATCTAACTTTCATCACTAAGTGTTTTCTCAATAGTCTTAGATTTTATATAAGAAATAAAAGAAATATGAGATAAATCTCTAAAAAAGGATCTAGTAACTACACCTCTTTGCACATTACCTATGATTTATCTTGAAGGATGAGCTTTCTTACTCCTTCAATCTCTAGGTAATTTCTTATCCTTATTATCAACCTCATTTATTTTAACAATAGGTTCACTATGTGTATCTTGAATTTCCTGATGTTCCTCTTTTTCTTTTTCTAGATCTAGTTTCTCTAAATCTTTTGATAAACTAATATTAACATCTTCAAAACTTTTCTTCATATTAAGAAGGTTAGTCTCATCGAATACAACATGCATTGACTTTTCAATTACTAAAGTTCTCTTATTGAATACCTATATGCCTTAATAATCAATAAATAGCTTACAAAAATACTTTATCCATTTTTTAATTAAACTTACCTAAGATATCCTTAGTGTTCAAAACATAACATTTACACCTAAAAACATAGAAATAATTAATCTTTGTTTTTTTTTCCTATGTCAAAACTTATAGGAGATCTTAACTATAGTTAGTCTTTTATAGACCTTATTGGATAAATGGCATGCACAAGTTACTAATTAAAATATTTTTAAAAAATCACATTCATTGATCATAATCTTAACTGTTTCTTGCAAATTCCTATTTTTCTCTCAACAACTCCATTTTGTTAAGGGTTTAAAGCGTATAGAAATTACTAAAAATGTCATTCTTATCATAAAAAGTCTCAAACAAATTATTTTTAAATTCTTTACCATGATTACTTCTACTTAATGTAATTAGGATGCCTTTCTCATTTTATATTCTTTTAGAAATTTTCACAAAAGTTTTAAATCACTCATCTTTACTGGTGATAAACAACACCTATGTAAACCTACTAAATTATCTACAATAATAAATGCATATGTCTTTCTACCTAAACTAGCATACCTAGTGGAACCAATCAAATTCATATATAGAAATTCTAAAGGTTTAGCAGATGCTGTCAATTTCTTACTCTTGAAAGAACTTATGGTTTGCTTCCCCATTAGGCAAACTTTACAAAGCTTGTATTTCTCAAACTTTATTTTTGGTAGTCTATTTACTAATTGTTTGTTATTTAGGCTAGAGATAAGCTCCATGCTTACATATCTTAATTTATTATGCCATATCTAAACATCTTCTCTTATTGGAACAAAACACTTCACATCATGATTAGACGGGTTATTAAGATAAATTTATAAATGTTTCATTCTTTGTTACCAACAAATATAAAGCTATTATCTAACATCTTAGAAAGAATGCATAATTTGCTTTCAAAACTTACTTTAAAGTCCTTATCACAAAGTTGACTTATATTTAGTAAATTGTACTTTAAAACATTAATTAAGCACATTTTCGATCATAGTGTAATTATTCTTCCAATGCTAAAAAGCGAGGGGGATGAGGATCACCTAGACTAATATCATTATCCTTTTGATTCATCACGAAAGGCACATTAGGAAGTCCATCCAGAATCCTCTCATCTCAACCCATATATAGGGAAAATGAAACTTGTGTCCAAACTAACATAACATATAAAAACACACTGTGCTTAACCTTTTCTTTTATATCTATATGAATTGAATCGGTTTTATTTTAATGTTCACTAGTATAAGACAACCTGTTAAACCTATTTTGAGGCACTATTAAAGGGCTCATTGGGACCACCAGTTCCTTGATCAAAGGAAGATAAGCTACTAAGATTGAAAGCATATTGAAGATTTTTCTAATGCTAATTATCTTATCCTTTGCATTATTTCTAGAGGTCATATATCTACCATTTATGCTCTTGAGTGAGATGAATTGGATGCATCACTCATCATTATCTAAAGCATCCACTATCTATATACCATTTTCTCCTTTTGAATTTTATAAAAATAAAAAAAATTTCATTTTGATTTAGATATCTATATTAAATTGGATTCTTAAGAGTTGACAATCTTTCTACCATTTAATCCTCTAGATAACTTATGAATAGCAAAATTTTTCAATATATCCAAATTGTCTATAAAAATGACAAATCATAGGAGTATCATAAAATTGAAAACGAGGTCTCATGTCATTATCCCTATATACATTTCTTGGTCTCCTATCTTTATATGCCATCCTTAGATGAAAATGATATATAAAATATGAACGAAATGTGTGTCTAAATTTTTATACATGCATATAGGATGTATGATAGTGATATAAACTATTATATTTTACAAAGGATTTAAATGTATCATTTTGTGATTTTGCATTTTTATAAATTTATACCTATTTTTTGTTTTCATGCATTTTCCTAAATTGAGATCTAGATGATGATGCAATATTTTTAGATGAAGGCTTAGATATATGCTCTTCATATAAGTTTTTTCCTTTTGCAAATGTTATTTTGGTGTTTGTAGAAACATTTATTTGAGTAAATCTCAAACTAAGTCTATCATTTAAAACCTTTTAGGCTCCAAGCATGCATTCTAATTTTATTGTTCTATGTAAATTTTGCTAAAGATTCTTTAAAAGCATTCACTCTTTCTCTAAAGTTTCATTTTCATGCATCAATTTCTCCCTACCATATTTTCGATTAACATTAACATTCTTACTTTTACCATATCATATATTTCATTCTTTAACTTATTATTCTCTAGCATGCATTCATTTAAAAACTTTAATGTTTCTTTGTACTTAGAAGATATTTTCTTCTTTTCAAGGTCATTGCTTCTAAACATTCTACCAATTCAACATATGTAAATTTATCATCCACGTTATTCTCATCACCATAATTATAAGAATGAGAAGATATCTCATCCTCTAAGGCCATGAAACCTATGTTGGCCACCTTCTTTTCTAATTATTCACTTTCAGGGCCTCTTGAATCACCTTATGTAATAGTCGTCAATGCCTTATTCTTCTTGTTCTCCCTCTTCTCTTTCTTGTTACTTCTTTCATTCTTCTTATTTTCCTTGAGAGGGGAACATTTAGACTTTATGTATCCCAGTTTCCTACATTCAAAATAAATAATATTAGAAAATTTTCTTCTAAATTAATTTTTACCTTACTCTTTCTTCTTTGCATAGCCCTTGTTCTTTAAAAAATTCTTAAATTTTCTTATGAGAAGGGCAATGTCTTCATCTTCACTATTAATCAATGAAGTCTCCTCATCTTCAGGAGCTTCCCTTAAGGCCTTAAATGCCTTTTTTTTTTTTAATCATTATATCCTCTTCCTTTGTCTCCTTAAGTCACATCTAATAGGTAAAGAGGGATCTTGTAAGATCTTCCAATGGAAGGGTGCTTAAGTCTTTGACATCTTGAATTGCAATCATCTTAGCCTCCCATGCCTTTGGTATCAATGCAAGGATTTTTTTTCATCAATTCAACATTAGTATAAGATTTACCTAATCCTTTCATTACATTTATGATATTAATGAATCAAGTATACATGTTAAATGTGCTTCTATCATGTTCCATATGAAATAATTTATACTGATGGGTAAGTATTGACACCCTATTCTCTATGACTTGGTTAGTGTCCTTACACGTGACTTCTAATATATATCATATTTGATATTTCATTTTATACATTGAAATTCTGTTGAATTCATTTTTATCTAGTGTAAAAACCAAAATATAAACAATTATGTTGTTTAATGAAATCATTCTTATATCATCATTGTTCTATTCTTCCTTAACTATAGGCACTCTTTCATTTCCTACAACTTCAATGGAAATATATGACCTATTACTCACAATCTCTCATGAATCTATAATTTTGTCCATAAAGAAAAATGTCTTCCTAATTTTCCAATACAAATAATCATTCCTATTAAAGAAGCTCGCCCTACTCACATTTTCCTTCTCTTGACTAGATGATGCTATCAAATGTATCATATTAATCTTTTCTCACTAATTTTATTATAAATTATATGTGCATAAGTTGAGCCTAATTTTGATACCAATTATTAAGCCTAATAGTATGTCAGTACCTAAGAGGAGAGTGAACTAAGTGCTTAAAATTTTTTAAGTTAACCACCTAAATCAATTTTATGATGTATGCAATCTTTAAATCACAGTTCAACCTAAATAATGAGTATGATATTGAAAATTATCACAATATGAATATAAATAAAGTACACAAAAAACAAATATAACAAGTTAAGGAAAGAGAGAGTTGAGAAACTAAAATTTTGAAGTGGATTGAGAAGAAAATCTTTGCCTACATCTACTCTCCAACTTCAAGTCTGAATTTCACAAAAAATCAATCTTGTTTGAGTGAAGAAGAACCTTACAACACTCAATCCTCTTTTAAAAGTGAAGAGAAACCTTGTACAAATTTTTCTTAAAGGTGAAAATAAAACTATACAATTCAATCTCAATCCAAAAAATATTAAAAATCCCTTTTAACAAAATCAATTACACTTCAAAAGTTGTTTCACTTGAAAATTTAATAACGAATTGACTCATAAGCTTATTTAGATGAATGATATGAATGAAAAACTTCTCAAAGCTTTATAAACAAATCACAAATAAAAAAATTTTGGATTGAAAAAATAAAACCCAAACTTCTACTCGAAAACACCAAACAAATATCAAAAGTTCAATAAAATTTAATGAAAGCTTCTTTTATTTATCTTATATTCAAAACTATCTCAAAACCTTATAAAATTCTTTCAAAACTTTAAATCTATGTATTTATAATGATTTTAAGCTTAAAATGCTGTTGAAAACTCAAACTAGTCGTTACTTTTAATAAAATAGTCATCAGAGTTCAAAAATTAACTGCTATAGTGCTTGTCAGGGATTGTGATGACGCTGTTAATCATTGCTATTATAACTTTGTACAAATATTGTATTATAATGAAGCCATTTATACCGTTGTTATAGACCAACATTTGGTTACTGAAAAGAACAATATGACTATAGCAGCATCTTTCATGCTGCGTTGTATACTATTGTTTAGTTATTGTAAATGTAATGTGACCACAACGATGCCATTGAGTTTATCATTGAGGCATTATAAATTTTTTCAAAACCTAACTAAAACATTTTTAAAAACTTTCAAATACCCAAAATTTAACTCAACGAAGTTTAAAAAGTTTTCTAAAGATATTTTTGTGATCAAGATGTTTTATTTGAAATAAAAAATTTAAAGTGCCTTGATCCATGTAATTTTAAGTGCATTTTTAAACTTTTCAAGGTATAATCAATCCAAACTACCGATAAATATTTTAAAAAAGCATTTCTTTGTTTTCAAAACCAAAAAATACAAGTTTCAAATTATCGTCAAAGTGATTTTAGACACCAAGACATTCTAAATAAAGTCAAAATAAAAAAAATGTCTTGGTTTATGAAAGACTATACACTTATGAAAAGGTTTATACAATATGATTATAATTTTGAACCTTGCGATTATTGAACTTTCAAATGATAACTAGAATTCACTACCTAAATTAAGGTTTTGAAGCTCTAAAAATGCTTGATCTTGATTTGTCCCTCAATTTTGGTATTAAAACCCAAACTTCCCACTTCAAACATTAAGTAAATGAACATATCTTTTAAAAAAGGTTCAAAATAAAGTAAATTATTAGTAATAATTATATTTTTTTTATTATTAAAATTAATATTGAAATCTCCATTAGTTTAATAGAGTTATTATTGTGTTCTTAAATAAAATCATACTACTAAACTATTCAAACAAAATTTCAATTGAAGGTTAAAACTAAATCCAGTCCGCATAAAATTAGTGATTAATGCAATTATAGAGAAACATGATAGTAATAATCCTAAAGGTACACTCAAATTTATATCTTATTTGACCTATGAATCTTATTTTTGTTCCGCTTGATATTCTATCTACATTTAATATTTAGAAGAAATAGTGAACTATTAAAGTTTTATTATTTTAGAAAAAAATTCACTATATACAATTTTTTTTTTAAATATAGACATGTACAAAAATGTTCTTAAACTATGATTTTTATATCTTAACAAATTAAAAATTCAAAGGCATGTGTTTTTCTTTTCGAAATCAATTAAATGATCATTATTTTAATAATTTTTGTAGCCATCATAATTTATAATGAAAAATTATTCTTGTATATTATAAATTATTTGTAGATATATAAAGATAATTTAATCAATTTTAAACTTATCATGATTCCCAATTTTTCATAAAAGAATTGAGAAGAGGATAAACAAGGAGTTCAATCCCTCAATTTGGAGAGGATAGTCTGCATAATTGACTTATACATCCAAGTCGTAATCGTTTCCTTTTTGTTTCATTATCAAGTAAATTTTTTGATCGTGACTTAAAGGAAGTGAAATCTGTTACTAACGAAGTGATAGTACGTTTTTTCTTCTTATCAAAAAAAGAAAAAAAGTGTTACTACGTTGGATGAAATGAGGAGATATGAAAAAGAGCGAAAACATATCTCAAGATCCATTACAACATAAATAACTTTAAACAACACACAAAAAAATATTATTAAAAATATAATTATTATTATTTTATGTTTAATGTATCAAAGTTTTTACCGTCATTTAAAATGATATTGTTATAATTATAATGTAATAGATTTTATAGATTAAGCAACAAAAAATAATCATATTGTCTTAAGTTCCTATTAGGACAACAAAATAACTTTAAATTATAGCAACAGTAATTATAAAATATACAACAATTTGAATATTTATAAGACAACAATTTAATATTTTTAAACAATGACATATGATAGTAAATATAACAATTTATCATTTTATTAATAATAAAATAAAATAATTATTAATTTATGACATATCTAAAACACATACATTAATATTCATAAATACAATAATCCATATTTTCCGTAGAACTACAGCACTAAAAATACATTAAAAGACTTAAACATTTACTTTCTACTGCCACATAGAACGATACGCAGGCATTAAAGAGGACAAGAGTAAATTAGAGTAGTAAATTAACGATACTACTACCTTTTAAATAAACAAAATATTTTTTTCAATGCATTATGCATATATCAGAAAATCACCCAAGAAAAATTTTAGGATAAGCTAAAAATCTGTATATTTAGCTTTGGCCATGATTAAACCTATTTCTAGTCTGCATATGATGATGGGATCGTTGTTTAATCAATAAAGTTGAAACGACATTATTCGCTCCTGAATATGACATTAGAGTTAATAGATGGAGGCGGATATCGCCCACTGGTCTTCTTCGCCCTTAATACGAGAATCAGTTCAGATGATCCGGCACTTTCAAAGCCTAAAAAGACAAATGTTTTGTTTTTTTACCTGCAGACGAATGCACAGACTATTAGAACTTGAAGCAACTTTTCAAATGTCTTTCTCTTTTTCATAAATGAAATGGGGAAAGTTGCACTATTTCAACCAAATTTACAATAACGTAACCGATTGCAAATTTAGTGTAGGATGTATTGGCCACAAAACTTTTCACTAGGATAATGGCTAATGTAGCATACTTATTATTTACACACATATTCATATATGCCTACTTCAATTATTTCACCTCTCCAAACAAACATATATTTTTATACAAGGTTATACACATCAATGTAGATGTGAATGAATTAATACCAAAATTTATATTTCAAGT
>JAOXYD010156443.1:0-10367 GCA_028565735.1 Pinacopodium congolense | reverse complement strand
TTTCTCTTGTAAACATTTTAAAATGGAGTAAAATAATACATAAGAGGAACTTTAACTATAGCAGTTAGAGGTTCCTTGATGAGGAAAACAATTAATACAACTCATGATTTATTAGAAGAGATAATGGACAATAGTTGTTTATGGATAAATGAAATGAGCAAGTAACAAGGTTTCAAGGAGCAAAAGTGGGTGATACCCATCGAGTTGGTGATAGCCCTCCAAGAACAAATATCAACCCTCACTAAACAACTAAGCAACCTGTAAGGAACTTCTTCCTCTTCAATGAAGGCCATGTAACTCAAATATGAGTTATGTAGGCAAGATAGTTATAGTATAACCGATTGCTTCATGATGGAGACTAATGATATGGATCAAGTGAACTATATAAGAATAGAATAAAGAGGTAAAAAATCTTGCTCTAATACTTATAATTTGGGATAAAAGAATTGCTTAAATATTTCTTAGTCTAATAATGTAGGGAACAACATGAAAACACAAAATCCATTGGGATTTCAATACGACAGGCTTAGAGCATTGTAATCAAAGATGGACATGCTAATTGATGTATTACATTCCAAGTTCATAAGTTGAGATGAGAGCCAAAAGAGGATAGAAGAAAATTTCGATCAAATTGTAAGGAATCATGCCTCTTCCATCCACAATTTAGAGGTTTAAGTTGGGAAGCTAGTGAATATATTGTCTAAAAGAAATGCGGGGAGTCTGCTAAGTAATACGAAGCCTAATTAAATAGTGTAGGTGAAAGCTATCACATTTTAAAGTGGAAAAGAACTAGATAAACAAGTGGAAAAGAATGTTGAAACCCATAAAAAAGAGAGTTAAGAAAAAGAATAGAAGAAAAAGGAAGCAAAGTCATATGTGCCACTATCTCCTTACGTCCCTAAGATTTTTCTCCCACAAAGGTTGAAGAAGAACTAAATGGATGCTCAATTTCCAAAATTTCTTGAGAAGTTGAAAAGGTTATAAATTAACCTATTTTTTTTAGAGGTTTTAAAGAATATACCTAAGTACATAAATTTCCTAAAAACATCATAATTAATAAGTGGACTTAAGAGAACAATCAAATGGTATATTTAACAGGAAGTTACAGCTCAATTATTACTAGTCATATTTCCTTAAAACTGTAAGATCCATAGAGTTTTACTATCCCTTCTATAATTAGTAATCTCAAATTTTCTAAATACTTATGTGATTTAGGAGTAAACGTTAACTTGATGCCTTCGTCTATTTTCAGAAAATTAGGATTAGGTGACATGAAGCCAACCTTTATACTTATTCAGTTGGTAGATAAATTAATAAAGGAATTGGTTAGTGTAGTAGAGGATATACTGATTAAAGTAGATAAATTCATCATTCTGATATATTTCGTGGCATTAGATTTTAAGGAAGATAGAAGTTGTCTATTGATTTTTAAGAAACCACTCATAAATACTGGAAGAGTATTAGTGAATGTATATGAAGGGAATTTAGTCTTTAAAACGGAAGAACACTGGTGAATGTACATGAAGGGAAGTTAGTACTTAGGATTAGTAATGAGTAGGTGAAGTATAGTATGAGAAAGTAATTCAAAAATATAAAGGAGGATAGTACTTGCATGGAGATAGATGATATTGATGATTATGTAGAGGGACAAAAGCTAAATTATGAGAAAGAAGTGGATGTTAAAGATGATGGAGATGTTGAGAAGGACGAGGAATTAGGTGAGAAATCAAAACATGAACCTTTAATAAAAACAAAAGCCACTATTGCTTTCTCCTTTTGTAAAATCACCCATACTCAAGTTGAAACATTTACTTTCAAACTTGAGATATACATTTTATGGTGAAGAGAAAACACTATCCATTGTTATTTATAATAAATTGACTTTAGAATAAAAGGATAGGGTAGTTACGAAGAGAAAGAGGAGGATTAGAGTAAGGTTACAATTTTTCCTGAGTAACCTCAAGACTCGATGGAGAGAACCATTTAAAGTTGCTTAAGTTTGTAAGTATGAGACTTCCGGGTTGGAATATTCTAAAGAAAAAACATTCAAAACTAATGGACATCATTGTAAGTTATGTATTAGAGAATTTCTCCTAAAAGAAAAAGGAAGTAATCTCTTTTCTTTTCCTTATATGAAATTATCAAGAATGAGGAATGGGCAAGCTGGTGACCTCAAATTTAGCATGTTATGTTCTTAAATAGGTTTTTACAATTTCATGTGATTTTTATTGCAATTTTGATCTTTAAAATGTCTTCGTAGGGGGTTTACTGCACAAGGCCCCTGCAAGCGCTTTCTTTTAAGATTTATTGATGTTAATTAGTCAAGTACAAGCTTGATATTGTATGTTGTTAATTGAAGGTTTGCTGATATGTTTATGGACTTCACTTTGCAATTAAGATAGAATAATCTTATATTTCTTTTTTTCAACATATCCAAATTGTATGGAATGGAATAAAATCTCTTAAGCCCTATCTAAAGATTGAATTCCACTATTCATGGGAGTTAAGTTCTCTTTCCACTTTAATACTTTCTATGCTTTAATTGCTTTTGTTCTCCAAATTAAGGACAATTTGGTTTAAGTGTGGGGGAAAAGATGAGCTTAAGCATGATTTTCGTTTATTCAAACACTTAATTTGTTGTAAGTCCAATGGAATTGACTTTGATGTCTTGTCTTCGAATGATTGAAATTACGAGTTGATTATTAATTAGGTATTTTAATGTCATTAATGTTTTTTATGGTGTAAGGATTGAATGATTCTTAAGTGATTTCTAACCAAGTTTTTTTTCTTCTTTTTCTTTTTGATTGATTTGCATATGATTAATAAGAACCCTTATGCACAATTTCATGCTTTTAGGGATCTTTAATATGATTGTTGTGTGAAGTTGGAAAGGGTTGTTTGTATTAAGAACTAAAAAGAAACGTATATGTGATTAATTAAAGTGAGTAAAAGTTTTTCACTCCACTAGCGTCACATAAAAAGATGAAGTTAAAGAGTGGTGTTAGTGTGAGATGACTTAACTAAGTAATTGGGGTTATGCCATATAAGACATGCACCTTCGCATCAAAAAGTTAAGTTACCTTCCAACTAAGTTAAAAGAGTATCCTAACTTAGTAACTGGGGATGTGCTCTATAAGACGTGCACATTAGTGTCAAAAGAATGACCTCTAAATAAAAATGCTTTAATTATAAGTTATGTGATTTTTTATTGATCTTAAACATCCTTGATCGATTTTTCATGATGATTCATATAAAGCTATTTAGGTGCTTGATGTTATGTATAAAGGTTCCTAATTTACTAACAAGTGTGCTTGTGTGTGAAACCAAAGCTTTTTATCATGAAGAAATTGTGATTTATAAGCTAAATCAATTGCATTGATTGGTTTTTGTTTTTACTCTATTGACTTTCAACTCTCTTTTGGTGTTATTTTGAATGGATATTTAAGTTATTACTTAAGGGCAAGGGACAATTCAAGTGTAAGAGTATTTGATAAAACCTTAATTATACATCTTCTAGGCATGATTTCATAACGATGATCCTAATCTTAAGAGGTAATTCCATATGATTTGAGAGGATACTTGATTAATTCTTGAATAAGGTATTGCTTATGTTGCCTTAGATGATTCATCATATTCTGCAAGAATTTGGTGAACATTTTAATACACCCTTCAAAGTAGAATAGATGTGAAATCAATTTGAGGAGTTATAGCATCAAGTTAATGAAGTTTCACATCAAATATCAAGACCATAGTATATGCCATGAAAAGTGCATTAAGAGAAGTTGAAAAAAGAGACAACTCAACTATAATGACTATAATGAGACACTAGATGAAATTCTAGAATTCAATTGTTGTGGAATCAATTTGGGGACCAACAACATCATTTTTGTTGAGTTCCATATAAAATTTCAAAGACCAATAATGAGTAACTAAGAAGTTATAATAAAAAGATAAAGAAGAGACGAAAGCCAGAAAAGTTTAAAAGCTAGAGAAAGCAAACAAGATCAAGCAGTAATCCACGATCATGGTAGAGAGGGGAACTTTCCCCAGTCTACGATCATGGAGCTCCATGATTGTAGGATGTTAAACTTAAAAATTTATGTGGGTTTCACGTGTTTTTAGGGTTTTATGATGTTTTGAGATATAAGAAAGGTGGGATGTGTCAAGGAATCATTAAGAACTTACCCAAAAGGGAAGAAAACAAGTTTTGGTGGCTGCCAAAGGTGGAAATGAAGATCATCTATCAAGTTCTTTAAGAACACTTCAACATTCCAAATTTTCTAGCATCAAGGCTTAAAGAAAAGAGTGTCAAGCTTCATTTAGTTTTATTCTTTCTTCTATTTTCTATCTTTTTGTATGGAAAATATGATAGTTAGAAAACTCATTGACATTATGTGTGGATAAATTTCTCTGAGAAAATTACTCTTGAACTATTTTGTTGGACTCTATATTATTTATTCAATAAATACGTATTTGTGATATTTATTGTGCTTACTCCTTACAATAGATTGAGTTAAGAAATTTGTGTTAGGTTTTACAATGAGATTTGACACTCCAATAGACCCATAAATATCATGTCATTAATTAGTTAAAAAGAGATCTTAGTTAATTAATTGATTACTTATAAGATTTCTACATAACTAAGCAAGTATTTAAGAAGGGTTTTGATAAACTAAGAGATTATAAGGCTATTCCTATCTTATTTAACTAGGAAAATTTGGTTATACCTTGAGAGAGGTTGACTAAAACATTATAATATTTTAAGTCAAACATTATTGAATCAATAAGGTAAGAGGGATACAAAATAGGAATAGAAATAATTCCTAGTTTTAATCTTTATTTTTCAAAGTTCCTGCATTCTTGTTCATCAATTTGTTAGATTGTTTTATTTTAGTTTACTTTCAGTTATTGCTATTTGATTTTGTAACTTAAAGAAAGTGTAACTAAAATTGTTAGGTGACTAATCCTAATCCTTATGAGACTATTTGTTATACCATAATTTTACAGCCTATTTACTTGCAATAAGCATAAAACAAGTTATCATTATCAATACCATACCAAAAGTAATGGTACCTACCAATACCCAGTTTAATTTTGGTATAGTACGATATTGGCATCGGTTAATCTAAATATCATATATAGTAATTTTTAAAATTATAAAATAGTACATAAATTTTATAAAATTTATAAGATAGCCTTTCAATATATTGTGGTGTATAATTTTTAATTTTAATTAAACCATATCTCAAAAATTAATGATATCTATCTTTTTATTTTTATTAATATTATTTTCACATTTTTCATATAAATAATAATTAAAACCAATATAAAAATATTTAATATTTAATCATATTTTTATATTATATAAAATATTTATATCTTTTAACGTTATTAGTCATAACTTTCAAACTATATATTTTTACTAAAAACTCATCAATGGAACTTAAATGGCTCTACCATGTTGTAGTTTCCAGTGGAATCTCAAACTCATCTCATCTTAACTCCTCATTTCTCCCTCTCTCTCCATGCCATCCCTTTCTTTTTCTAAAACCTTTAAAAATCTCTTCTACATCTTATCTTAATTCTCTACTCGTTGTCTTTCATTATCCCTCCAAATCGTCCATCTCTCCATTTAAAGACCTTCAAAATTTTCTTGAAGTCTACCGCTTCTCCTCTCCTCAATCCTCATCTTTTCTTCTCTTTCTAAGCCTTCCTTTCTCTCTCTACAAATCTTAGATTTCTTGTTTTTAAAGTTTAAACCCACCATAACCTCAAGATCCAAGTCCTCTGATTTGCTCTATTTAAACACACCATTGTTAAGTGGAACAATGGGTTTCTCGAAACTGGAATCAAGAAAAGGGGTTTTTAGGTGGTGTTGTGAAGTCAGGGCTAGGGGGAGGGGAGATAGAGCAACATCTGGTGCGAGATAGAGGCAATTTGGGTGGATCGGGTGTTAGGAATAATTTTTTTAGTATTTTTACTTTAGTTTGGGACTTACCATTATTGTTAATACTAGCTGGTATTGCTTGATATTTAGCACCAGTATAGTATCAGGTAAAATAATATCGTTTTTCAGCCGACATGGCATATACCACCTAATGTGGTACTATATTCTAAATATTTCTTAGACCTCATAATGTCATTTTCAATTAGAAAATTCAGGGAGAAGTGAAAAATAATATCGTAAGCCTTATTACATGGCAAGACATGTGTTTTGCCTATGGCACATAACACATGATGTTGTTTTTGGCTATGGAGAAAAAATGAGCTCAAAATTAACATCGCATGGTCTCAACTTATAGTGGACATTTTCTTTTACTTGTAAATAAGAGTTGAGCATAAGAAGTAAGGAGAACCAAAAGGAGAAGAAAGAAGGGATCCACTTTCAATGTTTTGATTGTTGGTTAATGAGAAACCATTGACCTTTACTTGCTATACACATTGATTATCAAAGATAAATGACAATCAAATTCTTGAAATTTAATTTGAAATTTGTGTTGTTAGGTTTTCCATATAAATCATAAAAACACTTTCCTTTCTATATTATTTTATACACCTTCTTTTATAATATCAAATCATGCAATATTCTTGTATACATACAATTTCAATTATTTAAGTATATGAGGATAATATTATTTGTGCTAGAGTGAAGTGTGAAATGTGTTCTACATATAAGTGTTTGATGATATGTCTTAAAGAGTTTTGATAATGCTTTAAGGAAATAAAACTTGAATATTGAGAAATTAAGTTGTCATATGAACTATAAGCAGATATGTGGGAGTATTATACTTTATTTAAATGCAAGTTTGTTTATCACTTCCTTTGCTCAAATACAATGTATATAAAATTGTTTCTCACTTATGTTTCATGTAAAATGCAAATAATTTTATTTTAACTCATACATGGTGTTATGTTTCCTATTTATTGTAGATAATAAAAATATGGCCACTACTTCCCACTCTAGAATTGGATTTGAGTGTTTTTATGGTGAAATTTACAAGCTTATAATAAATATGAGATATGAAGGAGGAAAAAGAGGATTGTTTTAGCACTATAGTGGATAAGATAATATTAATTTGAGTTTATGTTCATTACAAAGAAGGTTAGAATATAGGAAAGCATAGGAATTTATGTATCAATTTCTACACGAATCATTTGAAGATAGTTTAATGCCACTAAATAATGATGATGTAAGGATATTAATAAAGTAAATTGAAGAAAGAAAGTTCAAGAAAATTGAGGTGTATTTAGATAGGAAGAAGTAACCTAAGTCATCTACTCTTAATAACCCTACAATAGATATACCTATTGAAATAACTGAGGATGATAGTGGACCACTTTGCACTAAAGTAAGCATTAAAACATCCATTGTAATAGCTAATGTAGTAGTCAACGACGTAGAAATTATTATAGCCATTGTAACAGGCATTAAAGCAAGCATTAATGCACTTGTTAAAGCAACCACTAGAGCCATCATTAAAGCAAGCATTAATGTACTAGTTGTAGTAGCCACTAGAACACTCATTGAATAAGATATAAAAGCATGCAATGAAGTAAACAATAGAGCACCCACTGAAGCAAACCACTAAGCAACCAATCAAGAAGACCTTAGAGCACCTAATAAAGTAGTCCGTCATATATTTCCCACTAAAGTTAAGCATTATGTAGTTCCTCTTGAAGTGGATGTTAAGCATCAGCTAAAGCAGACCATCAAGAACCTATTGAAGTAGACAATTGCACAAATTTTGGTGATGATTCAAAAAACAAATCTTATAATGAACGGGTATTAATAGAATATAATTAGTAAAGGTATTCAAGTGAAGAAATTGCATATATATATTTTTTTAATATGGTTTAGAAGAAGAATTACCTAATATTAATGATTAGTGTAAGGGTGCAGAGAATATTATTTTAAAGGATAATGATAATAAAGTTGATGATGAGGATATTGGTAGCCTAGATGGAAGTTTAGATGAGGAAAGAAAAAAGCTAAAATAGCCTTATTTTAGTGCTTCAAGTATAATGGATGGTAAAATTATTTTGAAATAGGAAATGATATTTGATACTATACGTACTTTTAGAAAGGCATTAAAGAATATAAGTATCCAAATTAGATTTGATTTTGAATATATGAAAAATGAAATGGCAACAGTTATTATTGAGGGTAAGAAGAAATATGGATGGAGAATATGGACAAATTTTAAATAAAGAAAGAAATTTTGTTCAAGAGAATAAATAAGAAAGCAAGGTTATTAATATTAATAGTAATTAATATTAAAATTGAAAGATATTACAACAATTATAAATAATGTGATATAAATATAGATAATACAATAATAAATATAATTGTTAGCTCTAAATGACACCTAAGAGGGGGTAAATTAGGCTCTACTAAAATTTCAAGTTAACTTACAAGAATAAAACTAACAGTAAATTTGTAGAAGCTAAATAAAATAATTATGAAATAAATAATATGAAGATTACTTAAAAATATTGAAAATATAATAAGAAATACAAACTTGAAAAATGTAACAACTTACAAATCCTTTTTAGTTCAATGATAACCAACTATTCTTTTTCAAGATTCAAGAATAACCTTTAGACATGTTCTTTTTATAGGCTCAAGAATAACTTCGAAATACTCTTTTTTAAAGGATCAAAAATAACCTTACAATGATAAAGACCCTTTTCACTAGTAGAGAATATAAATCTCACACAAACTTGATAAGCAAAGCACTCTTAAATACATATACGTCTTAAACTCTCAAGACACTTGATCAGACTTGTTAAGCTTATAAATTGTATCTTCTTGTTTCACTTCACCACTATTTATACTATCAAACATGATCAACTATCCGTTCGTGAATTTATTGCTTTTGACCATTACATATAGTTTATATCCATTGGGTAAATCTTATATTCATTGTGTAATATGACCATTGCTCTTTGTTCGATTGACATCGACCGATCTTCTAAACTTGTTCATTTAGTCGACTAATAGCCAACGTTCGGTCGACCAATCTTCCTTTGGTCGACTAATCTCTAATTCCTGACTCATTCGGTCAATTAATC
Source organism: Pinacopodium congolense (assembly GCA_028565735.1). Lineage (NCBI taxonomy): Eukaryota > Viridiplantae > Streptophyta > Magnoliopsida > Malpighiales > Erythroxylaceae > Pinacopodium > Pinacopodium congolense. The sequence continues at coordinate 1,295 of JAOXYD010156443.1, read as the reverse complement.
TTCTCAAGACGTATGGTTCGGTCGACCGATCTTCATCCGATCGGTCGATACTTCCTTTAAGACTATGTTCAGTCGATCAATCTGTATTCGGTCGACCGACCTTCGGTCTTCAACAGAGTTAACGTGTACGTGGTTAATTAAACCTCTTCTTTTTCAACATACATATCTTTAAACACACTCAAACAAAAATATTAGTAGAGGGAGTGTTTTGTCATCATCAAAATTGGGTTTAACTTTCCTTAATTCAACAATAATAAATATGATTATGATCCCTCATATAACCGCAATTTTAATTAATTTTTTATTAAATGAAAATAGTCACATCTCTTACCATCAATATTATTCAACTACATTTTTTGTGCACTTAAAAATATAAATGTTTACAATACCCATGTACTTCACTTATCAAGGCCTTAATAATACAAAATATGTAGCTGAATAAACTTAAAAATATAAATGTTTACAATATCCATGTACTTCACTTATCAAGGCCTTAATAATACAATACTAAAGTAACTAAACTGAAGAAAAAAAAAGATTTATATGTGAAAGTAGCCACAAGGCTTAATATGATTACCATAAAATTCAATTAGCATACCAAAACATGATCATGATATTAATAATAGAATGCTACCAGTATTCATGAACATTAATTAGAATATGCTCATCACCTAATCTTTGAACATTTAGTTGATTATCAAGACCACACCATTCATAAAATAAATTTTTTTTATAAAGAAAACCTTTTGTTATTGGTGTCTAAAAGAATTCGTTTAGTGTTATTTGATACTTCTTAGTAATTACTTGACTTGAGATTATGTTTTGATAAAAGTCTTATCTTCTTATTTGTGACATATAGTGCAAGGTCAATTAAAATTTGAAGGCAAAAAGGCAAATTTGAACCTTAAGATTTCAATTAATATTCAAATCAGATCCTAACGTCTCAGAACATTCAAAATGAACCTTAATGTTTCATAAATATTTAAAAAAAACCCTAATGATTTAAAAATATTTAAAAAAACAATACCAAATCCCGTAAATTATGTCGTTATGTATTTCCAGACGTTGTATTTTTATTAGTCCATAATTTTTGTGGGACCCATATGTTTCTCTTGAAAATTTATGTGGATTTAATCATACGGAGAAATGAACCTTAACATTTCATAAATATTTTAAAAGAACCCTAATGTTTTAAAAATATTTAAAAAAACCAATACCAAGTCCTGTTAATTATGTCGTTATTTATTGCCATATATTGTATTTTTATTAGTCCACAATTTTTATGGGACCCATAT
>JAOXYD010156432.1:0-10367 GCA_028565735.1 Pinacopodium congolense | reverse complement strand
TTTTAATGGATGGCCTAGGTTCTTCTTCCTCTAAGTTCTTACCTTTAACAAATTTAGTTATACTAGAGGAAGGTCCAATATTGCTCACATAACCTAAACTATGTATATCATTTACGACATTTTGACTATTCAACAAGTTTTCCAATTTTTTATTCCCTTTCGTAAAAAAAGCAAGTGGTTCCTTAAGGGTATTTATCTATAATTTAAGAGATGTATTTTCCTTTGCCAAATCATCATGAGTAACATTACATTTTGATTCCAATTGTTTCTTCAACAAACTACATTCTTTTACTAATTTTTGCATCTTATAAATGATATCATTCTTTGATTTAACTTCTTTCCTTAGTGTTTAATTTTCTAATTTACAATCATCAAAACACTTTGAGATCTCTTCAACATATTCTACCAATTCGTCATAAGAATATTCACCATCACATGCATCATGAGATTTTAAACAACTAGCAATCATATCACTACAAGTATTAATACTAGATTCACAATGACTTACTTTCCTTTCAATTGTAGAACCCTTTTCATAGCATCAAAAAATTGATAAACTTTATAGTTTTATCATAACTGAAATCCCATGTAGGCATTGCAAAATTACTTAATTACCTATATCTTTCCTTGAACTTTCATATGAGATTGAAGGTTACGATTTCACCTTCCGTGATGGAAAGTTGTGCAAGCTCATAACATTAGATGATGCCAGATATAATTCTTGAAGATTCATATGAAAAATGTGAGCCCACATGAATAAAACATATCAAGTAATTGATGCAATTCTTTGAGAAGGAGGCCATGATAAGGTTTTTAATATGGTTTTACAAATACTTCACCATAAAAATGAATAATCTGTTCTTTATACCTTAACAAAAGAAGTTCTCTAAAGAAATTGGAGAACTTGTAAGATCTGTTGCAAGTGTAGTTTGCTTATCTACTAAATTAAGGCTAGTGCTTTTGCATCTACATATCATGGAATCATTGCATGGGATGTTTTTTTGTTGTTAATTTATACTTCTTTTATGCTTTTTGGGGATATAACTAGACAAAGTAAAAAGCTAAAGATGTGATAATTTAAAGAAAAAGTAGTATTAGTCTTCAAAACCAAGAAAAACAGAAAAGGAAAAAGGAAGAAGATTCCTTTTAATGACACCTTCCCCAAGAATTGCAGTCTAGTACAAGCACATTTAAGAAGGGATCAAGATATGTGTCTCCTAGCCGAAGAAAATGAAGTTGACTTTTGATTTCCTGACTTTAGAAGACTTATAATATATAATAACATATAACCTATCAGTATAGTTACAATACATTAGAGATGAAGTGGTTAAACACACATAGAGATGTGATACTTTAAAAAACCTACAAGAAGTTGAAATGAGTTTAGATTCAATTTACCCCCGAAGAGTATGTCAGATAGTAATATATACCAAGTTTTCTATGAAAAGAGATTGATGTGCGAAATGAACGAAAACATGATATTTTAGACATGGTGGATTATGTGTGATAGGATCTCCTTAACAACAAAGTAGTAATAGCCTTGTTTCCTCCCACAGCTACTGGAGCCAAGTTTGTTCCCTCTTTCCCTCAAAATGCTTGTAACGTGTTTGTGGTTTCAATTATGTATTTCACTCACTTACTTTGCTTAGCACTTTGGGTCAACGGGGAAATTGGTGACTTTTAGAGAGACTTCAATTAGCCATGAGAAACCCACCAAAGAGAAATAATTCAGATTTCGAATCCCTCCTTCTGCACCCTTAACAAAGTTTACCAAAAGGTCCTTTATGCTTAATTTAAAAATTTAATCCCATTTAACATATCCATTTAACGAGTTGACTCCATGTGTATTGATAGGCCATGTAGGGTTATTGAATAAATGAAATGGTATTGCAATTGTGCTCAGTTAATGTATTGTGATGTGATTTGGATTAAAAATACATATTTCAAGTGTGCCTCTTACCTTTTTCTATGAACCTATTTAGGTCCCATAATAATTAGTTTTGGAACTTTAACGATAAAACTATAATTTAAACTTACATCTTAATGTTCAATAAGATTTGAAAAATACTATTAACATTGGGAAAAATGTCCAATTTCAAATATAAATTAATTAAACTATAATTTCTCTTTAAATTTTGTCAAGAAAAACCTATATTAATTTTAAAATATAATTTGAAATCCATAATAACCTAACAATACTTAACCCTTTTGTTGGACACCAATTCTAAGATAATTAAAGATCAATTTCATCTTAATTTCTAAATGGAATCATTAGCTTCCTCTGGTCTTTCTCCATCTAGCGATGCTCTCTTCCTTTCTTTTTAGCTAAATCTTAGAAGTGAAACTTTGGTAACTTGGTTACAATTTTTCATCCATTTATTATAACTTTAACAATTCCTTTCATTTGCCTTTTCTTCTCTATTAGAAATTAATGAATTTTTTAAAAAAGGTTTTGGTACATTATTATGTGGATTAGGTTAAAAGATATAAATATATACTTATTTTTGTTTTCTTTTCTTTAAGATGATTTTACAACATAATTTATAAAACCAATTTATAGCATAAATTCATAAGTATTTTCCTTCTCCCTATTTATATATGTCATTTGTTACAATTATTTGCATAAGATAAGAGTTATTTCAATTTATATCATCACCCTTAAGTATAACCTATAATCTAATTTATAGCATAATTGGAATTCTTCCTTTTTATTCCTCTATTTATTTGGACTTGGTTGGTTTAATTGACATGGCATAATTTAGTGTAGATCTGGTATGGAATTTACGTCATCTAACACTTTCAATTATAATAATGTTAAAAAAGTGACTTGCTTTAGGGAGTCAATTGCTTCTTTAAAGACTTCATAGAGTAAATTAATCATGCAAGTTTTCATTTTGAATTAGCAATTTATATACTACACAACTCTAGGTAAGTGCATCTATCATTTTTATATGAATATTTTTTCCACAAGAACTTTTATAATTACTAGTTTAAATCTTTGAATTATTATTTAATGTAATAAAAATTGATTATAAAATTTAATCATTGAAATGAAAACTAAATCACTAAACTAATTAATGCAACTGATCAACTAAAATTGTGTTCAAAACAACAAAAAATCAACTGGGTCAAAGTTATCAAGTTCAGAATCCTCTTAGATTTTTCTTGCGTTGAGACAATTTATCTATCTAAGACAAAATATTTTCTTTGATAGCAAAATCTACTCATGCATAGTAAACATAAATAATTTACTAGAAAATAATTCTCTTAAATTAAAAAAAACGTCATTCTCATACAATTAAATATTTAAAGTTTAACTACCTAGATAAAAAAATACTTAGTTTAAAATTGGCATGAATAAAGTAGAAAAGTACTTAAAAAGTAGAGAAATAAGAAAACTCATTAGCCAAAACAAAACAAAGGTAGGAAGCAAAGGTTTGCAGATGCTCAACTAAGAGGAAAGGAATGAATGGGTTTAAGTTGGCTCATAACTCGAGTGCGAGGGTAGGTAACTCTTAATGGTAACTCTGCCTTTATAGTCTTGACAATTTGAATGCTTGACTTTGACTCTTTAACTTTTTAGGAGCCACTTTTTATCTTAGTTTGCTTTAATCCTCTCTCTACCTTACTTAGACATTTAATAAAATCCTCTTATGTTCCAAGAATTTTGGTTTTTTATTCAACAATTTAGTTACCTTGATTCCTTAATCCATAGCTTAATTGATATCTCTTCTTCTTTTTACACTTTATCCATCCAAGACATTATGAAAACTGAAAAAGAAGAAATTTTCAATGAATTGTTTCTTTCCTTTTTATACTAAGCTGGCTTTTAAGGTTGGAAAATCCTAATTAGTATGTGTTTGTAGAATTTTTTTCCTAATTAGTTTTTAATTTCCCTTAAATCTTTAGATCTCTAAGAATCCAAATGGTACTTAAATAAATAGACAATGACGCCATTATATAGGATTGTTTATACACTATCTTTCTTTAAAACATAAATGGAACTTTTTGAGAAGGAAGTGATGTCATCATGGATTGCTACTTTTCTCATGATTTCTCCTATGCATAATAACAATGGTCAAATAAAGACAAAAATAGTACCATTGTGATCTTGCGTTTTACTTCTATAATTTTCCACAAAATGCTCTTCTTTGAACAGTTGGACCCCAAAATCAAAGGTTTACCTACAAGATTCACAAAACGATTAATTAGAAGACTAAATTTATATAAAAGGGTAAAAAAAGTAATAATAATATATCCATTAAACTATGTAATTTACCCATTATCAATTCATCATCACTTAAAATTTTGCTGGTTCTCAAGTAATCAACCCCGACACTCATTATAAGCAATTCTAATAGAGGTTCAAAATTAATTAGACACCTTGATGCAGGTTAATATAATTAAGAATAATCAAAACCCCATAACTTAATCTTGACTATTACTTAGCACATATAGTCAAGTGGAATGGCAAATCAACCATTAAAATACAAAATTAAGTTAATTTTGCATGAACCATCATGCAAACTTGGATTCAAGGTAATTTGATAAGTGTGTTTTACGCTTCATCCTAAATTGGCAAGTGCATTTTATTCTCAATCTTACCTTAAATAATAACTTAGTAAGTACATTTTATACTTCATCTTGCCTTTTCATAACACTTAATTCACTCACTTTTATTATTTATTTCCTTTTAATTTACTCATTTTTATGGTTTGTTTCCTTCTTTTAACTTTACCAATATTAGAACAATTTGAATTTCTAAAAAATATTAGACTAATGTGAAAATTTTCAAATTATTAAGATAATTACTCAAACATTGAACACCTTATTCTATGTTTACATAAAAATCCATACAAAGTTTCTAAAAAAACTCAAAACACTACAGAAAAATTAAGTTGACAAATGTAATTTACCTAAGTATAATTAAGGATATAGTCAAATAAGAGTTATTAAATCTTGATCATATTAATTATATCAACTATATTAAAATATACTAATTAGTAATTAACTTAGCATTAGAATAATTTCTAAACTGAAATATTTGAATTAATTACGATTGCACTCACAATTATTTAAATGTATAAGGAATCCAATAAACCATTCCCTCCCCGCACTTAAAAGATACATTAAACTCAATGTATAAATAAAATAAGTAAAACTAAATGAAATGGGAAAAGAATAAAGAAACTTCCCTAAGTAATGTTTGGTGAGGAGGCATCTAATGAAGAACTAACAAGAGATTTGTATTAAGTATTATTTGATTAGGCCATACAACTTATTGATAAATACTTAAAAGGAAAAAAGAAACAAGTGAAAATATCTAAATAGTCTCAAAAGACTGAATAAAACAATAACTTAACATAAACCAAAAATCAGCATACTAATCCTTTGATCCTAAAACATGTGGTAATGATAACTCATAAGAAATTAGACCATAACTAAAGGATTGAAAATAATCCTAGATCTGATCCACATGTTACTCTTGAGACTACATCTGACTCTATAGATTGAGTGATAACTTGATAATAGTTGCCAAGGCAACCTCTAATGAGGATGCCATATTTGATTGATTGACACTTATTGAAGGATGTGCGCTAGGCTGGATAAGCTCAATGGTCTCATCGAGTTCTACCTCAAGCTTTATAGGAATATGACATAGAGTTGAAAGGTTATCTAACCACTTATTGTTCCATAGAGGATGCTCATTAATATTTCTCCATCATCCTTAGATCTAAGCATACTTATATATCTTTAAAGAGGAGAATGTGATGCTTATAGAAGGTGGTATGGGAGCCTCATACCTAAAACCTACTCATTTATTAACAAGAATCCTCCTAATAAACCTTTGAAAGTACAAGGTTTTATCCTTTCGACGACGTCTTATAACATTTCTCATATGAGGAATGATGAACTCAACCAATGGCATACCTGTTAAGGTGTCCAATCCCTACATTATGTGATAAAGAATATACAAGTTTATGAACCATATCTTATTGAGTGCGCTTGTTTGGGGTTGATTATTCCTAGTGAGTAGTACTGATATGATGCACTTATAGGCACCCAATTGAGACATGCTCCATAATTATGCTATTACCTTGATGAGTCTTAAACCAATTTGTATTGTCCAGTGAAGTGAAATGAAAAGCGTTAAAGGTAAGGCATTTTATTGAAGATGAAAAAGCACCTTATGGCATTTTAATACTATAGTAAAAATAATTAAAAATGCTAGAAAATACACTAAAATATTTTGTTAATGTTGCTAGAATATTCCTTTATTGTCATTGGAATGTATTACTCGAGGTAAAGCTTCTATGAATTCCAAAACATTTAAAAAACATAGGACAATAATTAAATAAATGAGTTGTAAGTGGTGTGGTGGGTGACTTGCAAAGAGTATAGCAGAAAACACTAATATGGGAAGGATGAAGCAAAAGGGATTGATTTACGTAGAACATGGTTCACGATGGAGGTGAAATGGAAAAGTGAAGATAAAGAGTGAGATATGAAAGTGGGAGGAAAGGATAAGAGATAAAATAAGGGGGGTGGGATGGAAAAAGAACAAGAAAAGGGCTTAATGCTACAAAGTGGAGAGACCAATTGAAGGTGATGGGTAGCGAAAGGGACTGGGTGATGCAGAGAAAATGGCTCAAAGGGGAAGAGGAAAGAGTGGAGTTAGGTGGTTGTGGTAGTAAAGGAGTGGCAAAGTAGTGGAGATGTAGCAGGATGAAGGGAAGAAAGGGTGACAAGACAAAAAATAAACTTAAGGTTGTAGTGGAGGGAGTGAGGAAGAAGAAATAAAAAGGAGGATGTGGTAGGTAAAAGAGAAAGAAAATTAGAGTTTTGAAAAATTTCAAAGTATCATTATTTTTATGAAATATTGTGCTCTTCTGTATGTAATAGCATAACAACACTCAATAACAATCCAAAACAACACTGCTTTGGGAAGTCGCCACAAGTAACTAAATGGTGCCTCGCATAATAAATAATGACATTTAGGACCATTGTTGTCCTTCTGTCTAAATTCATCTAATCTCTAAACAATAAAGGTGCTTCATATGGAGCTTAACAATATTATTATGACTATTTATCTTTTTATTTCTTGTACTCTTATCTATAAAAAATAATTACTAATAGACAATTACTCTTATCATTTTGGTGCCCTATAATAGCATCATTACAAAAAATAAAAGAGAAATCCTTAAACAATAAAAAGATAATGAAAAACCAAATTAAATAGAAAAGGATAAATGTGTTGGGTTTCCTCTTATAATGTAGTTTTGTTAGATTTTTCCTCTATAACTTATTGTGCTAGGGTTTAGAGGTTAAGCATCTCTTTACTTTCCTTAGAAATCATGCCTCCAAAGTAAAGCTTCAATAAATGACCATTAACCTGGAATGCCCCTATTTGTGAATGTGTGATCTCAACTATTCCATATGGAAAATCTTATTTCACTATGAATGGTCCAGATCATCTAGATTTAAGCTTATTAGGAAATAAACATAATTATGAGTTATTGAATAACATTTGATGTCCTTCTTAAAACTCCTTATTAGTTTGGATAAGTTGATCATGCTATTTCCTTGTTTATTCCTTGTAAAGCCTAGAATTGTCATAAGCCATCAATCTCAATTTATTAAGTTCATTAAATTAAAGTTTTTGCATCTTGCTTGCAAGAGTAAAATCAACATTAAAAGACTTAATTGTCAATATACTTTATGCTCAAATTAAATGGGTGAATGACAAGGTTTCCTATAAATTAACTAAAAAGGGGACATGCCTATTACTATATTATAAGTTGCCCTATAGCCATACAACATCTAATTTATTATATAAACCTTTTTTAGAATGCTTTACTATTTTTTAAATATCCCTTTCAATTCCTATTTGTTACCTCTACTTTGCTACTAGTATAAGGACAACAAAAGGGTAATTCCCCTGTATATAATACCATAATGTTTAAGTATATTTTCAAATTAGATATTATGAAAGTGTGTTTCCCTATCACTAATGGTAGCTTTAGGTTACTGAAGTGTGAAATAAGGAATTTGATTGTTAACCTAAGATCATTAACAGGAAAAACCTGTACTTCCACCCACTTAGACACATAATCAATAGTTACTAGGATATTATTGAATAAAGATGGAAAAGGCACATAAAATTAATACCTCAAACATTAGTCATTTCACGCATAACAAAAGTAGTATGAGTCATTTCATCTTAATGAAAGATTTTACCTAAAATTTGGCACTTATCATAACATGGAACTTACCTTTGGATATCTTGGAAAGAGTAAGATAATAAAATCCTAATTCAAGAACTATTTAAGTGGTTTGATTAACACTAAATGACATTTTGTAAGTCTCTAATGTAAGTGCTCTAATATATCTTTCATTTTTGAATTTGGAACACATATGGTAATAACCTAGTTTGGATAAATCTTAAATAGATAAGGATCTTCCCAAAAGTAACAGCGAACATTATAAAAGTGTTTCTTCCTTTCCTGATATGACAATCCTTTAAATGCAACTTCTATAATCAAGTATTCAAAAAATTTTAAAATCATAGTCTTTCACTTACATTCACTTCCAATACGTATAAACACTCATCTAGAGATGATTCATTGATCTCTTCGATGGATACTTCCTCTTAATGTAGATTCTTAAGGGGGTAGGTGATCGACTGTTAGATCTTCAACTCCCTTTTTTAACCTTAATCTCTATGTCAAATTCTTGCAACATCAAAATCCACGTAAGCAACCTTGGTTTTGCATCAATTTTACTTAACAAATATTTTAAATTATGGAGATCTTTGTATACCATAACCCTAGTTAAAATAATATAAAAACAAAAATTAGCAAAATCATATACTATAGCTAATAATTCCTTCTTTGTTGTTATGTAATTTTCCTGTGCAACATTTAAAGTATTAATAACATAATAAATTAATTGAAAATTTGTCCTTTCTTGTCCAATTATGGTGCCTACTGCAAAATTACTCTCATTACGCATTAGTTTAAAGGGAAGTTTTCAACTAGGGCGACCATGATTAAGCTATGAGTCAATTTCTCTTTTAAAATATTAATGGAATTCAAGCAATTATCAGAGAAATTAAAAAGAATATTTTTTAATGGCAAAATCCTTAATAAATCTATGATAAAATCCATCATGCTTAAGAAAACTCCTAATCACCATAACTAAAGAGGGAGGATATAATTTTTTTAGTATTCTCTATCTTAACTCTATTTACTTCTATCCCTTTGAATGAAACCTTATGTCCCAACATAAAGCCCTCTTATATCATAATTTGACACTTTTCCTAATTCAATACCAAATTCATTTTTTTCATTATGTTTAAGTAATTTTTCTAAATTATGAATGCATGAATCAAGAAAGTCATAAAAAATAGAAAATTCATCCATAAATACTTACATAATATCTTCTATCACATCATTAAAAATATCCATCATACATCGTTGACAATATCGATGGTGTGTTGCATAAATCAAAAGGTATTCTTCTATAGGTAAATTGTACTATAGGGGTAAGTGAATGCCTTTTCTTTTAATCATTAGGCATTAATCATTAAGCATTATTCCATCTAGAAAGGAATAGTATATATGGCTTAAAAATCACTCTAGCATTTGATTGATGAAGGGGAGTGAAAAATGATGAAAAGCAGTATAGAGATAGATTCACATATATAGCTTTAACCTAGATGAGAGAGATGATCTGTATCCCGCTTCCTGAACTATCTATATTTCTTAACCTAGTAAAAAAAATGAAAGATAAGATGAGAGACAATCTAACTAGATGATAGAAGGAAGGTTTTATAGTGCTCTTAAATTAAGATTAATGGTGGATGGCTTAAGCAAGGTTGCTTAAGTAGTGTACTGTATGATTAATAAGTCCCAGTTTAGACACATGTTAATGGAAGAATAGAATATCTCTAATTGGCTCGTGAAAGGTATGAACTATCTATTTTATTAAGCAGTCCTTGAGGGGTGTTCTTTAAAGGTCTTTTAGACTAATCTATGTCTATTATTACATAATTCAATTGTGTTTGTTTATTCTAGTTACTGTTAATGGGTAAATTATATGGATTTTTATTGCATATTGTGTTATGTTTTTGTCCATTTATAGCATAAATTACACCAATATGGAGTTATTCTTTTTTATTTTAGGAACATATGATGTTTGGAGCAAATTAGAGGAGATTAAAGTGATTTTGTAGCAAAGAAAGATAAAAAGATCAAATTTGCAGAGCATTAATGACAACCTACCAGATCTTAAATTATATGGATTTTTATTGCATATTGTGTTATGTTTTTGTCCATTTATAGCATAAATTACACCAATATGGAGTT
>JAOXYD010156421.1:0-10367 GCA_028565735.1 Pinacopodium congolense | reverse complement strand
TAGAACCTTCATAAATAACCTTTAATATATATCAAATCTCATTAGTGAATTTACTTACAGAAAATGTATTGGAAAATCATAAGAAATTGATTTTACACATTGTTTCCTTATCAACAACTATTTACTTTTCGGCCAAATTACATATTTTATTGTAGCGCTCCTACTACTACACCTTTCAATTCTCAATCCACAACAATTTCCCAATTCAAGTAACCCTAGTTTCTTCAATTCAATTAAAAAACCTAAATTCACAAATTTCCAAAACTCCAAATAGTCTAATACATAAAACTCCATAATCAAAACAATTAACTTAATTAAAAGGTAAAAGTTCATTAGTGAAAATCACAATTTCTAATAACAATAAATTAAATAATCTATCGAATCATTCCAAAAATCTCAACTGTATAATACGGATATTGAAATGTCAAAATATAATGATAAACTATCTAAAAGTGGCTCCTGTAGTATCTTCTGACAAGTTAAGTAACCTGACCTTTTCCACCAACACCAATATAAATCCAAAATATTCAAGAACTACTGAATATCTCCTAAAAAAATAGTTGGTAAGGAATGATCTACCAACTCAATAAGGATTAACTAAAATGTACCTATTATGCATCACACAGTACATATAAATAACATAACAAATATTTTACAAATAACATTACAACTTTCATATCACATCACAATTTCATATCACCTTTATTATTTATAAATTATTTTAAAATAGTTCTTTAATTTTATATTTTTTAAATTCGACTTTATCTTAATTTAAAGACCCAACTTAACCTAATAGAATTATACTCAATGGTCTACCGGTAAATAGACCATACAAGATACATACCACTAGAGATATCCTAGATGTTCCCACCCTAGAATACTAGGTTCCATCATAATAAATCGTACAAGGCACTTTGCCCTAGAAATATATCCTAGGTATTCCCACCTTACAATACAAATATAAATCACCAGGACATCCCTACCCAAGATATTTTGACACGTGTCTAATAGTCAACATCAATCGTATTTCATATGTGTATTATGACTATTAAGTATACTCCTCTTAGGCAAGTCACTAGCTATTTTCACTTTCTACTTCATTTAATGTTTTGCAATATCAATACTATTTTTCCAAATCATTGTAATATAATTATTATATAAAATCATACTCAGAACACAATTCTGCACACACATTAATCAATTATTTGGTTCAATAAATTTATTATATTTCCTGCAACATTTCCATCTTCACTCCATCACCCAAAAAAAATCCAATTATTCAAAATTTTCAGAAAATTTTACATAACACAATATTTTCAAAATGCTTAATTCATTTAAAATCACATTACTCACAAATTTCACAAAAGCCATACAAAAAGACATATTCCATCCTCCTGATTCATACCGATTCATAATATTTATTTTTACAAAAAATTTCACATATTTAAGTATACTTAAATATTATATTTTCCATAAATTTACATTTTCATAGAAAAGACAAAATAGAGTACATTCTAATTAATCCTTACCTAAATTTCAAAAACTTTGAATTCCTATTCCATCCCGGTCTCGTCTCCCTTCAATTCGTCTTTAATACCTATTTATTAAAAATATCTATTAAACTATGTAAAATAAATAATAAACTCTAATTTTGTCTAATTCACTAATCTATCCTAAATTTTCTAAAATTACAAAACTAGTCCTAAACTTTTCAAAATCACAGATTACATCCCTACTTCTTTAAAATTACAAATAAAACACCTAAACTTCCCAAAATTTATAGAATTGTCACTTAATTGAAAAAATTCTTCTATTTTCTCTCTCTATCCATCCTTTCTCACTCCTTCTTCCCTTTTCATCACTCTCACTCACGTCTCTCTCAACTTCTCCCCTCTTCCTCTCTTTCTTCTTCTTCTTCTGCTTCTTCTTCTTCTTCTTCTTTTCTTCTCCTTTCTTCCATATTCGTCCCTCTCTTTCTCTTTTCTTTTCCTCTCTACTACCAGCCATCATCTTCCACTTCCCACATGATCTCTCTCAAAGACTAATGATAACTCCATAAAACACGTATCATAGGTATCTATCTCCTCTTCAACTGTCTAATCTCTCTCTTTAAAATCTCAATTAGCTCTTCTTTATAAGTTAAGTTAGTAGCCATTTTAATCTCTGATTCAGGTATGATATGACTCGGATCTAATTGATACTATCTCAATATAGACATATAAAAATATCATGTATTTGAGATTACCCTAGAGGTAAAGCCAATCTATAAGTGAAAGGACCAACCCGTTGAACTATCTTATACAATAGTGTATTTAAGACTTAACTTCCCCTTTCTACCAAATCGCACTATACCTCTCTATAATGATACTTTCAGAAATACCTTATCACCCACTTCATACTCCATCTCATGTCTATGCCGATCTGCATAAATTTTCTACTTTCCTATGTAACTTTCAAATACTACTTCATTACTTCAATCTTCTCTATAGTCTCCTGAATCATTTCTAGCCCCTCTAAAATCCTAACACCCTCAACATCCCAACATACTAAATCACTATATCATCTCTCGTACAATGCCTTAAAAGGTGCCTTCCTGATACTGGAATAATACCTATTATTATAAGTAAACTCCAATAAAGTAAAATACAAATCCTAGTATCTTTCAAATTTTAATACATATGCCCTTATCATATCTTCTAAAATCTGAATAGTGAGCTCAGATTGACCATCTATTTGAGGGTAAAAATTATATTCAAATTCAATTTAGTACCCAACGTTGTTTGCAAACTAGTCCAGAATCAAGATATAAACCGTGGTTTTTTATATGAAACTATAGACACTAGCACTCCATGTAATCTTTCTATCTTATTTAGATATAATCTAACCAGCTTATTTAATGAATCTATCTATTGAATTGGAAATAAATGGGTAAACTTGGACAATCTATCTACAAGAACTCAAATTGAGTCATGCCTACATTGGTTTCTAGGTAAATTTGTCATAAAATCCATTGTAATTCTCTACCATTCCTATAATGGTATCTATAAAGTTTCAATTTACCCATTGGAGCCTGATACTCAACCTTAACCTGTTGACAAGTCAAACACTTAACTATAAAATTCACCACATCCTTCTTTATAGTTGGCCACCAATACTAAAGTCTTAAATTCTAATACATCCTGGTTGTATTCGGATACATCACATAAGTGCATAACAAACCCCTTTTAAATCTCCTTCCACAAACCATCCACATCTAACACACACATCCGAGCTCCCATCACCATTACTCCATTTAGCCTCACTAAAAAATTAGGTTCCTTTTCTTAATGTATTTTCTCCAACATTCTTTGTAAATACAAATCTTAAGTTTGTGCCTTATCAATCCGATCACTCAAAACAGTATGAATTTATAAGGTATTCATCAATCCAACTACATCATAAACCTCTAACTTAATATATAAAGCTCTCATCTCCACTAGCAATGCCACACTTCCTCCAATCAAATTAACTAACACCTCTGTTTTTTTTTTTTATGTAGGCATCTACTACTACATTTGTCTTTCTTAGATGATAGTCGATAGTGTAATCATAATCTTTTAATAATTATATCTATCTTCTTTGTCTCAAGTTCAGTTCTTTCTATGTAAAAATATATTTTAGGCTTTTATGATGGGTGAAAAATCAAAAAGTATCTCTATATAAGTAATTTCTCCATATCTTTAACACATGTACTATAACTGTTAACACTAAATCATGTTTAGGTAATTCACTTATGAGTTCTCAAGTAACGGGAGGCTTAAGCTATTACTTTTCTGTTGTGCATCAATACACACTCCAATCCCAATATAGAGGCATCTATATATGCCTTAAAATCTCGACCACTCGTTTATAACAGCAAGATAAGAATAGATGTCAATCTCCTCTTCAACTCTTCAAAGCTCTTCTGATACTAATCAGTCCACTGATAAGGAACTCTCTTCTTTAGTAACTTTGTCAATAGGCCTGGTATTATGGAAAAACCCTCCACAAATCTTCTATAATATCTAACTAGTCTTAAGAAACTTCTAATCTTTGTCATGCTTTTCAATGCCTCCCACTCTATAATTGTCTTCATCTTTGCAAGATCTGGATTTAATACAACATGCCCTAAGAATACTACCTACTTAGTCTAAAACTCACAATAACTTAATTAATCATACAATTGCTTCTCCTCTAAAATCTTTAATACTGTTCCCAAATGGTTTTCATGTTCCTCCATACTTTTAGAATACACCAGTATATCATTTATGAACATAATCACAAACTGATTTAGATATTCCTGAAAAAAAAAATTCATCCATGCCATAAAAGTAGCTAGAGTTTTTTTTTTTTAGGCTGAATAGCATCACTAGAAATTTGTAAAGACTATACTACATTCAAAATGCAGTTTTAGGTATATCTTTCTCTACTATTTGTAACTGTCAATATCTAGATCTTAAGTCAATTTTCAAAAAGACAACAGATACTCTCATCTGATCTAGCAAATCATCAATCTGAGAAAAAGGGTATTTGTTCTTAATTTTTACACAGTTTAACTGTTGTTAATTAATACACAATCTCATACTATCTTCTTTCTTTTTTGTAAAAAAAAAATTGGAGCTCCTCAAGGTGAAGTACTAGGCCTAATGAACTCTTTTTCTAATAACTCTTCCAATTGATTTTTTAACTCTTTTAACTCTATAGATGTCATCTTATAAGGTGCAATGGATATAGAAGCAACCCTAAATAGTGTCTAAATCGTGAAATCAACCTCTTGTAGAGGTGGCAAACTTGGTAAGTCATCAAGAAATACTTTTGAAAAATCTTTAATTGTAAGTATCTCGTTCAACTCAGGACTTGTCTCCCTCATATCTACTACATGAGCTAAGTATGCATTATATATATGTAATATTAACTATCTTGAAATTACTACCGAAATAACACAAGTTGACAACCTTTTTCATTCCCACATAAACACTACCTTCGATTTACTCGAGGACTCAATCGTCACTTCTTCGGTATAACAATCAACTATTATCTTGTGTTGTGCTAACTAGTCCATATCCAATATCACATCAAACTCCTTTAAGTCCATCATAATTAAATCTGTAGGTAACTCTATCTCTCCAATCCTCACTGGGCTCACTCTCCTCACACTGCTCACTATTAAACTCTTCCCTACAAGTAAATGAACCCTCAAATCATACCCCAAAAGGCTACTTTCACATGGAATTTTGTTACAAAAGCATATGCAATATAAGAGTATGTAGAACTATGATCTAATAATACATGTGCCTTAACATAAAATAAAGAAATTGTACTCAATATTACATTGTTAGCTGATGGTGCTTCCTCCCTAGTCATATGATAAACTCTGGCCTATGTCTGGGATGGAGCTGATGATATCTCAATACTATTGTGTGTAACTCTATGTCCCCCACTGTTAGCACCTCAACCTCTATCTCTACCCCTACAAGCTCCTCTATCACTACTTCTTATGTTACTTTGTTCCTATGTAGAACTCCTAATCACAGCACCTAACCCACCCCTAACGTAGGAGAATTTCTCTTAAAATGCTCTCTATCTCTGCATATATATAACATGTCCCATCACCTATATTGGGTCCCTAATATAGCCTTAAATGGAATTTCCACAAGTATGATACCCACATCATGAACCAAATCTTTTGAAAAATGATTCTCTTACTCTTTGATTCGGTCTCCTACTAGACCCAACTCAAGGAAAACTAAAAGTACTGTAGCTTATAGTCCCTTTGTTGAATCCTCTAGATCTATTAAAATTTGTGGAATTACTACTTCTGGATACTGCAACACCCCTCTCATAATTACTTCCCTTAATTGACCTTGTATACTTTGATATCTTCTTAATAGGTTGGCTAGAGTTACCTCTAATATCATACTTCTTCTTCATCTTATATCTAATCTTTTCTTGGTTTAATATCTTCTCTATCCTAAGTGTAGCATTTAGTAGTCTCTCAAAATCAATAATCCATTCACAAAGTTCCTTTTTAATACTAGTTCGAAGTCCCTGCTCAAAATGGTAGCATCGATCCTCCATTTCTGCCACAACTTTCTGGCATCCATTGACAATATAGTAAAACACACCTCATAGTCCACCACTAATATCTCCTAAGTTTGTATCAAATCCGTGAACTCTCTCTTCTTTTTGTCTTTGTAAATTTATGGCCTATACTTATCATTGAATTCCTTTTAAAAGTCATCCCATGATATCACTTGTGGTGCATACGATCTCTCTACCAATTTTAGTTCATTACCTTGAAGTAGTGATGTGAGATACCTTAGACACTTCTCATATGTACAATCCAGTCTAATTAAAACCACTTGTATCTGATTCCACCAAATTTCTTCCTTTTTTGGGTCAGTAGTAACCCATAAACTCCTTAGCTCCTAACTCTGAAAAAATTGCATAAATTGGGGTGTTATGTCTATTGTAAAAACCCCTCTAACTAACACAATTGGTCTCAACCCTACTCCTGTAGGACTATGATCTACTTCAACTCATACTGATTCTACCTCTAAACTTGCTTGCTCAACTACATATGGGGTGTGGACAAAGTTGATGGACTCTTTCTTATTTATCTGTTGGCCAACAGTTACATTATTAGATGTCATCTTACAAAATAAATAATTATTCAATTAGTACACTTTTACACCCTAGGAGCATCGACCCACTATAATACCACCTAATATAGTGCTTCTACCACTACATCCTTCAATTCCTAATCTACAATAATTTCCTAAATCAAGTAACCATAGTTTCTTCAATTTAATTCCCATCTCAATTCAAAACCCTAAATTCACTAATTTCCAAAACTCCAAATAGTCCAATAAATAAAACTCCATAATCAAAACAATTAACTTGATTAAAAAGGCAAAAGTTCATTATTGAAAATCAGAATTTGCAATGTCAATAAATTTAATAATCTACCCAATCATTTCAACAATCTTAACCATATAGTATGGATATTGAAATGTCAAAAAATAATGATAAACTATCTAAAATTGGCTCTTGCAACATCATAAGACAATCAGAGCAATCTAATCTTTTTCACCAACACCAATCGAAATCTAAAATATCCAATAACTATTGAGTATCTCCTAAATATATATATATATATATATATATATATGTATATATATATATATATATTTGGTAACGAAAAAGCTGACAACTTAATAAGGATTAGCTAAAAATGTGCCCATCATACATTACATAATACATATGGATAACATAGAAAATATTCTTACAAATAGCATTACAACTTCCATATTACATCGCATCACAATTTTATATCGCCCTTAATATCACTTATATCATTTGTAAATTATTCTTAAAAAAATTCTATAATTTTCTATGTTTTAAATTTCACTTTCTCTTAATTTAAGGATCCTGCTTTACTTAATTGAGTTATACTCAATAGTTTACTGGTAAATAGATCATACAAGATACTTCTCATCCTAGAGACATCCTAGGTATTCCCACTTCAAAATACTAGGTACCATCATAATAAATCATACAAAACACTTCTCATCCTAGAAGTATCCTGAGTTTTCCTATCTTAGAATACCAATATAAATCACAAGAACATCCTCATCCTAAGATATCACAATACATGTCTAATAATCAACATCAATCTTAATTCATATGTGTATGATTACCATCAAGTAAACGACACCTAGGCAAACTACTAACTATGTTATGATTCTATTTCATTTAAAATTTCACCAAGTCAATACTATTTTTCCAAGTTATTATAATATAATTATTATGCAAAATCATACTCAAAACACATTTCTCGCATATATATTAATCATCTCAATATAGTTTCATAAAATTATTATATTTCGTGTGATATTTCCATCTTCATTTCGTCACGTACACAAATTCCAATTATTCAAAATTTGCATAAATTTTCACATAATACAATATTTCCAAGACGCACAATTTGCATAAAATGACACTAATCACAAAAGGCACAAAGGACATATTCTATCCTCCTAATTCACACCAATTTATAATATTTATTATGACAAAAAATTTCACATAATAAAATATACTTAAATGTCATATTTCACATAAATTTATATTTTCATATAAAATACAAAATAGGATGTATTCCATTTAACTCTTACCTAAATTTCAAAAACTTCAAATTTCTATTCCATCCCAGTCTCATCTCCATTTAATTTGTCTCCAACATCTATTTATTAAAAATATCCATTAAACTAAGTAAAATAAATAATAAACTCTAACTTTTTTTCTAATTCACTAATCTATCCTAAATTTTCTAAAATTACAAAACTAGTCCTAAACTTTTCAAAATCACAAATTACACCCCAACTTCTCTAAAATTAAAAATTCACCTAAACTTCCCTAAATTTATAGAACTACCACTTAATTAAAATTTTTTCTTCTTTTTTTCTCTCGCCTCCTTCCATGCTCATCACTCTCACTTATGTGTCTCTCATTTTCTCCCCTCTTCCTCTCTTTTTCCTTCTTCGTCTTCTTTTCTTCTCCTCTCTTTCATGGTCATCCCTCTCTTTCTCTTTTCTTTTCCCCTCCATTGCTGGCCATAATCTTCCTCCACTCTCATGACTGTCCAAATTTTCTTCCCCCATTCAACATTCTTTTAATATCTTTAATACTCAAAACCAAAACTAAACTCACCTTAAGAATCACTAATAATCACAAAGTAATCTATTTGAATGATGATTGAAGGATTTAGTTTAGAAAAACTCTTGAAAATAAAAAGAGTGAAGGGAGGTTAGGCATGTAATAGTCAACAGTAGAGTTAAGAAGGGAAGAAGTTTTTAAAAAATTAAAACCTAATTTTTTTAATTATTTCAATCAGGTCGGTTATGTTTTAGGTCAAGTTGGGTTAAATGGGTTAGATTTTAGGTCTAAGCTTTACATTGATCTCTTTTTATTTTTAGCCCATCTGGTTTTACATTTAACAGTGTTGGTCAATGTCTCCCAATTAGTTGTTTCACATGTCTGTCTCTTGGCTCACTAATGCATTATAGCTACCTTGCTAACTTCACTATTACTGTAAGAGATTTTTGTCTTAAAAACTTATTTTTTAGGTCCGATAGATACGTTCCTTGATTGTTCCCTCAAATTTGTAAAGCTTATTTGATTTTTCTAGTTTTATTTTCTTTTTGTGCTCATGAATATAAGAATAAGTGGGCTTGGAAGAGCTAATTTTAATTTTTTTCATAACAACTTGGCCCATTTAAAAAGTACCTCTCTTGTTTGGTGGAAACATTTGTTATGAATAACCAATGATCTTATGGTTTATTCTAAGAAAATCCTCCTTTTTTTCGACATTCAAATTTTAGTAGAGACAAAAGATTTAATTTTTAAAAAATCCATTATGAATTTTTTGAAAATTTTATAAGTACGTTGTTAAATAGATCTTGAATGTCCATGCATTTATTTTTTAAGTTTAAATATCAATCTGTAATTATTGTTAATTATTACAATGATTGCAGTTGATAAAGGTAGGTTGTGCCTCCAAAATCTTGATATTCAACACTATTGTGTTGGGTAATATTTATCCATAGGAAGAGTCAATACCAACATTATTTTCATGAAATATTAGAAAACCTTGACAATGACGACACATGATTAAGCTTACATGCATAGTTACTTGAAACAAAAATAGACCTTTACACAGGTACATGGAACTACTGTGGGAAACTTTATATTCCAGAAACAAAAAGAGTTAGATTTGGAGAACTTTGCTTTTAATACTTCCATTCTTATAGATACGATGCACGTACATAATACTCTACCATTAACTTCCTGCTAAAGGACCATCACATAACTTTATTTATGGAAAATAACTTTTAGCATATAACCTTGTCTACAATTAATTGAAAAATTATATCATTTATTTCCTTTTTTATGATCTTGTATTCAATGTTTTGTTTATGATCCTAACTTCGATTCAAATTAGTTTAAGGAAATTATTGGTGATGCAATAACTGTAGGTTAGAGCTTTTACAAGTTTCTAGTTTTGATAACTCTTAAATTGCCTAAATCTAACTCAAAATCGATTAATGAGTTAGATGTTTGCACCAGTATATAAATTATTTAAGACTTGTACACGCTACCGATGTGGGAGTTCTAACACACACCCTGCAACCCAAACAAGCTAGACATCAGGTGCTGACCCTATACCAGCAAATGTAAGTGCCTACCTCTAGCTCTGATAATTCTAAAATTACCTAACTCTAACCCAAAACTGATTCATGAGTTAGAGGTTTGCACTAGTTTATAAATGGTCCAAAACCTACACACGCTAC
>JAOXYD010156410.1:0-10367 GCA_028565735.1 Pinacopodium congolense | reverse complement strand
TTAATTTTTTCTTATAAAAATAAATAATTAATTAATACACTAATATTTTATTAAAAATATTGTATAACAATTTTTAAGTTTAGTAAACAAATATCTAACTTACTCCTTTAAAATATTGAAAATTATTTTATTGAAATAGAATAAATTTTAATTATATTTTTAATTATAAATAAATTTACAATTATATTGTCACATAAATGCTGATATGAATGATGACGTAAAAAAATTCGTTTGTCACGTGGACATTAACGTAAAAAAGTTTGTTTACCACATTAATATGAATCTAATAAAATTAATATTTTTACCATAATTAAAAAAATTTAAAGGTTATTTTTTAAATTGAAAAATTTTTAAAATTTGTTATTTACTGAAAAAAATTTTAAAAGGTCAGCTATTGTATGACTATTATTTCTATTTTAAATAACTCAAAAGTCAAAATGGTAAGTGATTGATTATTATTTCAAATTATATAGAATTAAGAATCTGTGTTACCAAACTTGTCTAAATTATTGTAAAATATATAAGAAAACTGGTTATAGTTGAAAAACCTGGTTTGTTTGAAGTACGGAGTAACCTACTTGCGTGATTTTAGGGGTCGTTTAGTATTGATGTGAATTGTAGTTTTTAATTGTAGTTTTGATATATTTATATTGATTTTTGTGTTTTATTCTCGATTTCTGTACTGTATTAGTGTGTTGTCTTTTTTATTTTTATATTAAAAATGAAAATTTAAAACTACAACTATACCAAACAAGTCCTAAATTAAATATTTTAACAAATAGATTTAGGTGTCTTATAGTTCATTAAGGGAATGTTTAAAATATCTTCTTCTACTAAAATTTAAATTAACAAAATAAATTTTTCCAAAAAAAAAAAAAAAATTAAAATTTTCCAATACATTCCATGAAATACTTCTCCATCCATCTTACCTTCTCGCTTAGATTTGTGAATGGACTGAGCTGCGTTGGCTGGATCAACTTTATTTTTAAAAATAAAAAATTGAAGTTCAGTTTATCTTATACTAAAAAAGAGTATTCAGTTATCCATAAAATAAAATTAATATTTATAAATAATTAAATTAAAATATAATTTTTATAATATATGTAACAATAATAGTTCATAAATTTTAAATTAACTATATATTTTGTATTTTAAATAATATTTAATATAAATATAATATAAATAATAAATATTTTAAATTGTTTTAGCATTGTCTTTTTTTTCTCTTGTCATCACTTAATAAACTATTATCTTTTGGTGTAACAAATTATTAATTAAAAATAATTAATCAACAATATAAATACAATAAATTATGGTTACTCATTAACATAAACTATGGGAACGTCTTATCCTACACCGATAATAAAATTCTACTGTATTTAATTTGAGTGAACTTTGAGATTAACTTCTTATTTTTAAAGATCAAATTGAATTTGTTAAAGACACTTATAAATGCTATATTTAACTGAATTTTTATAGAACTCAAACTCAAATTATACAATCATTTTCCAGTATAAATCCAATCCATGATTTTATTTTCTAATATTATATTTTTTTTAAAAAAATTTAGTGTACCCGTTAAATCAAATGAATTAATTCATTTGTAACTGTGATTAAGTTATTTCTTGGATGAACTTGTGATTATGAGAAGAGTTTAGCATTCTTTGGTATATGGGCCTTCTCTTTTAGTTTTATATTTCTGTTTTCAAAAATATAGAAATTAAGAAAGAAAACATATTAGTTGGTATTGTATTTTATTTATTTGTTTATAAAATATAAAATAAAAAATAGAATAAGAAAAATAAGAGAAATAAGAAAATAATATTTTTCTATATTTTTAAAATAAGTTTTATAAATAGATTATTTACATTAAATGATTGATAAAATTTGTTATGTAATATATATTTTTAAGATATATAAGAATGTTTTGGTTTAAGAATTTAAATTTATTTAATATTTAATTACCCATAATAAATTAGTTTGTTTCTAAAAAATATTAAATTAAAATTTATCACAAATTTGAATAAACATAATTTTGTTTTTAAATTTTTATTAAAAATGTTAACTATATATTTTTTAAAATTAAAATTATAAATTATTACCAAAAATAAAAAATGAATACAAAACAACAATTGACCATTTATTATTGTCATAATGTCAAATTGGATTGTATATTTGGGACGGGCATGGATGGGGGGTAGTGGAATTAGAATTCATAAAATGTGAAAATGTTTATATTTAGATTACTAGTCTCTTACTTGCTTGTTTTGGTATAAAAAATATGCAAATTGACGAGAGATTAGCTAACATTGTACCTAAATTTTGACCATCTTTATAAATTGTTAGGAATAGAATGTTAATTGAAACATGAATAAACAATCAAGACACTAAAAAAGGTAAGGAAAATCAATTAAGAAAAGCAAGGAAAACAAAAATAAGAGCCAAGAATTTTCTGCTTCACAAAAAAAAAAAGATGCTTCCTATAGTTTTTAATCTTTTAGGTGTCTAGCAGTATATGGAAATAAATATAATTAAAACTTCAAGGAGTCCTATTTGACTAAGTGAACCTTTTGTGTTTATCTTAGACTCAACTACTATTTCTAAGTCTAAGGCGTACATAACTCTCTTTAAAACAGTTGCAAGAGAAAGACTTTTCCACCATTGGTAGGAATTTGGAGCCATGATTCCCAACAATCGCTATATTGGCTTAAATTCAACGAGTTGGTCACCACCGTATAAAGCTCCAAAGGTAATCAAGTGTTGTGAATACCAACTAAATACAAATAGTGCTCGAACTTAGCTATAGTGAGCGACTTGGTTTAATATTTTTAGGATTCTCCAAAGTATAAACTTTCTTTACAATAATCTTTCCTACAGCTATTATACCTCTGATATAATGATATTGAACATTAATGTGCTTGGGCATGGAATGAAACATATCATTTTTGGTGAAATGGATAGCACTTTGATTATCACGAAACTCAATTGTCATACCTTGTGTAACTCTAAGTTTTAGAACAAAACCACGTAGCCAAGTGGCCTCCTTCACAGCTTTAGTAGCTATAATGTACTTTACCTAGACAAAGCTATAATAGATTGCAATGTTGCCTTCCAACTAATTTCACTTGAACACAAAGAGAAGATGTAACCAGAGAAAGACCTTCGCCTATTGAGGTCAACACCATAATTAGAGTCTACAAAACTAACAACATCATTGGATGTTGCTTTACTTATATCAAATACCAAGCTAAGGCCAAAAGAATCCTTCAAATATCAAAAGATCCACGTCACGACATCCCAATAACTCTTTCCAAGATTGTGCAGCTCACCAAGCTAACTTCATATGCCAAATCAGGTTTAGTGCAAATAATAGTGTATATAAGGCTGTCAAATGCACTAGAATATATAATGTTGAACATGTTTTCTTTCTCCTCTTCAGTCTATGGACAAAGTTCAAAAGATAGTTTGAAATAGGAAGCAAATGGAGTGGAAATAGGTTTGCAACCACCTATGTTGAACCTATCAAGAATTTTCTCAATGTATTTCCTTTGAAATAGGTATAATTTTCTAGCGTTTTGATCTTTAAGTCTCTCCGTGCCAAGTATTTTCTTTTTTTTCATCAAGATCTCTCATCTCAAATTCATTGCTGAGTTGAAACTTTAATTTCTTGATCAAGAACTTATTCTTAGAAGCTATTAACATGTCATTGACATACAATAATAAGTAGACAAAATAACCATCCCCAAATTGATAAAAATAAACACAATTATCATACTAGCTCCAAGAATAACCTTGACCAATCATGAAAGAATCAAATTTCTTATACCATTGCTTCAAAGCTTGCTTGAGGCCATACAAGGATTTCTTTAAGTAATAAACATAATGTTGATTACTTAGAATCACAAATCCCTCTGGTTGCTTTATATAAATTTCTTCCTTTAATTCTCCCTGAAGAAATGCAGTACTGACATTAGTTGCTTTAATTCCAAGTCAAATAGAGCATCAAAAGCAAGTAAAATTCTTGTAGAAGTATGCCATACAACAGGAGAGAAGAATTCATTAAAATCTATATCTTTTTATTAATTGAAGCCTTTTATAATAAGGTGTGCTTTCCATCTTACTTCCTCAACCTAGGGGATGCCTTCCTTCCATTTATAGACCTATTTGCAATCTAGTGGACGTTAGCCTTTAGCAAACTCTACCAAGTCTTATGTTCCATTTTTATGAAGACTTTTAAATTTTTTCATTCATTGCTTGAATCTAATAGAATGAATTAGAACCGGAAATTGCTTCAGAGCATGTGGAAGGCTTAAAATTTTCAAGAGTTTCTTGTGCAACTGGCAGTGCATTTGCAGTCAGATTGTCATTATAATCAGCATATTTGGATGACTTTCTAATTTGTCTCCTTAGTCTATCACAACAAATAGAATAATCTTATTGTTGTTGTGGAAGGATGGGGCTTGAGTCAACTGGATTTTGCTCATGACCCTGAGCATCGCCATTGGATTGTGTGGAAGATGAGGAGCTAAAAGTGATATTTGGTGCTGAAGCTTTCACCTACAACTCCACCTTTTCACTGATACCTTGTTGATCATCTGCACCCAAATAAGAACTAGTAAACTCTTCCTAGAAGGTAACAATGCATTCTTATAGAAAGTGACATCTTTACTGCATAGCAACTTATGAGATTCAAGGCACCACAAATGATATCCCTTAGATTTAGAAACATAACAGAGGAAGATACATTTAAGTACTCTAAGAGCTAACTTCCCATCATCAATGTGACAATAGGAAAGACACCGAAAAACTTTTAAGTTGGAGTAATCAATAGAACCATTTGTTCATACTTTCTCTGGGATTTTAAAGTCAATGGAAGAATGTGGAGAGCGGTTAACAAGGTAACAAGCTATGGAAATTGCCTCAGCTTATAAATCTCAGCAGTGCCACAATTTTGCATTTGAGAACATACATTGTGCTCTCTCAAGAAGAGTCCTATTTAGATATTCTGCAACCCTATTCTGTAGGAGTTTACCAACAAGAGACTTATATTGGGCAATTTTATTTAAATCACAAAACTCATTAAAATTAGTCTCATAAAACTCCAAATGATTACCTATCCTGAGCTTTTTCACCTTTCTCTCAGTCTGGATTTCAACATGTACTTTCCATTTCTTAAAAGTAGGAAAGGCTTCATTCTTTTGTCTAAGAGAATAAACCCAAACATTTTGAGAATAAGGATCATAAAATAGTGTTTTCCACCTAACCTTAGAAGGCCCCCACAAATGAGAATGAACATAATCAAGAATACCAAGAGTATAATGAGTAATAGTAGAGAAACTGACATTTTACTGTTTCCTATAGACACCATGTTCACAAAACCCTAGTTTCCTTATACTTTGGTCTCTATGGAGACCCTTCTTACTCAACATACTCATGCCTTTGTCACTCATATGGCCTAGATTCATATGCCATAATAAAGTGAGATCATGAATAAATGAGGATGTAGAAATTAAAGAAAACTTGTAACTGTTAAACCTTATAGTATATATAAACTCCCAATTCTAATAACTTTCAATAAGGTAACTACACCTTTTGAAACTTTTAGAACTCCATCGTTAGCTAAATACTTGTATCCAAGTGACTTTAGAGTACTCAAGGAGATCAGGTTATGCTTCAAGTTAGGAATATAACAAACATTAGACAAAGTCCTAACACAACCATCATGAGTTTTGATTTGTATTATACCAACACCAGCGACCTTGCACTGGGCATTATTACCCATCAAAACAACATCACTATGAACAGATTTATAAGTGGTAAACCAATCTATATGAGGACACATATGATAGTTATGCCCAGAATCTAAAACCCATTCATTCCTACTTCTCTTTTCAGTAGAAGTTACTAGCAAAACATCACCTTCAGAATGAGTATCAATAACAGAAGCTTCTGTAGTTTTTTGAGTTTGTTTTTCTTTTTCTTCTTTTTCCCTTTTGTTCTTCAACTTGTAACATTAAAAAATTTCATGTCTAAAATTCTTGAAATACCTGAAAGTTTGGTAAGATTTGTTTTCTGTAAATTTTGATCTAGATTTCCTGTTATTGGTACTATTTCTCTTGTGGTCTACCTTTAACATTTAGTCCCTCGACCTTATTAGTATAATGTACCCCAAGATCAAAATTTTTCCTTAGACAACATATTGGACTTCACGTCCTCAAGAGACAAAGTGTCATTATTTCCATATAGTGTTTTTAGGTAGATGGGATAGACACAGCTATCAAAACAATTTTATCCTCATCCTCCATTTTCACATCTAAATTCTTTATATCAATGATAATATAATTAAATTCATTTAAGTGAGATTTTATAGGAGTACCTTAGGCCATACAAAGTGTGTACAAATGCTTTTTGAGACAGAGTTTTTTAGCAAGACTTTTGGTCATATAGAGTGACTCTAATTTCAACCATAAAACTATAGCAGTTTCTTCATGAACCACCTTACGTAAAAACTCCTTATAAAGACAAAGTTAGATTATTGAAAGTGCCTTCTCATCCAACTCTTCCCATTTCTCATCAATCATGGAATCAGGCTTCTTTGATTTTCCATCTGGAGCCTTCTTCAATCCGTTTTAGGTGAGAATGGCTCTCATCTGACTCTTAATATTGAAAAGCTAATCTTACCATCAAACTTCTCAATGCCTAATTTGGTAATCATAGACATCTTGAACCCATATCTTTAATACCACTTGTTAAGAATAGAACATTTATGGAAATAGGAATAAATAGTCAAGACACTAAATAAGTTAAATAAAATCAAGTAAGAAAAGAAAAGAAAGTAAAAATGAGAGCCAAGAATATTCTAGTTCACGAAAAAAAAAAATATGGATGCTTCTTGCAGTTTTTGATCCTCTAGTTGTCTAGCAGCATATGGATATAAGTATAATTAAAACTTCAAGGAGTCCTATTCGACTATGTGAATTTTTTGTGTTTATCTTATAAAAATTTATAGACTCAACTACTATTTCTAAGTCTAATGCCTACACATCTCTCTTTAAAATGCTTACAACATAAAGACTTTGCCATGAGTGGTAGGAATTTGACGCCATAATTCCCAACAATTAACTTTGGTAAAATTAGCCTATACATTTTTTAAATCTAATGGCAATGAAGTTCTATTTTTACCTATAACAGAAGAGGTTTAAGTCCATTTACCACACCACAAAAACATGGCAATGATAGTGAGAGTCTCAGTGGTATCTCTACTATTATTCATACTATTTGCATGTACAGCTAATGCCCAACCTATTACGTTTAATTTCACAACATATGGTGTCATAACTGATGAGAAGATAGATTGCATTAAGGTAAATGAGCATTAATAATTGCAAGCATGTATGTGTGTTTTTTTCTCTTTTTTTTTTACTGATATTGTTCCTCTAAAAATGCATATTATACATTTATTAGGCTTTAACAACTGCCTGGAATGAAGTCTTTGCATCGACAAGTCCAAACACAATTGTGGTACCACCAAGGATCTACCTATTAGGTAAAACAGAATTCAAAGGCATCTTTTGACTTTTAACTCCAAGGAACCCTCAAAGACCCTGCACTCACTTCGGGATGGTTGGATTGCTTTTAATTACATGAACTCATTTACCATTTCTAGAAGTGGAATATTTGATCAAATGACATCAATATTATCAATACAACCATTAGTACTAGAGATGATTGTATCTCCATAGGGTTTGGAAACAAAAATATGAACATCACTAGAGTCACCTGCAGGCCTGGCCCTGGCATCAACGTTGGAAGTCTTGGAAAATACCCTAAAAAACCACATGTCATTAGAGTATTTGTGTAGAACTACACCTTCATAAACATTAACAATGGCGTGAGAATTAATTCTTGGCCTGCATTACTTGTTAATGCTGTTACCAATGTCCATTTGAAGATATTATAGTGAAAAATGTGACCAATCTTGTGATTGTAGACCAAGAATATTGTCCTTGGATGTAACGCTCATATCTACTTCAAAACTCAATTCTTAATTCACAACAATTTCCAAATGGCAACAATCATAATTCCTTAATTCAATTCTCAATTTCAATATAAACCCCTAATTCATAATTCAATCTAAATGCTAGTTGTAATAAATCCAATAAATAAGAAAAAATTAACTTAAAATAAAATGGAAATAATCATTAATAAAATTCACAATTTTCGAAGTCAGTAAATCTAATATCTAACCAAAACATATAAAAAATCTACTACAATATAAATGAATCAAATTATCAAAGAATAACGAAAATCTAGTTAAAGTTGGTTGTTGTGGCATCCTGCGATAAGCTATCCTACCTAAACTATCTACTAGCATACAACCTAAAATTCGAAATGCTTCAAAGTCTATTAAAGATCTCATGAAAATTTTAACGGGTAAAGAATGAGTTGTCATCTCAATAAGGAGCAATTAAGATGTACCCGTCATGCAAGATATAACATATACAGATATAAAAGAATATATAAATATACGTACGCATTGCATTTCAATTTCATGTTACAATTTATATCCATTTATATTTATTTATTATCATTAATCTATTATTTCATTTCTCAAATATCCATTTAATTTTTTGAAACTTTTAGGGCTTATTTAACCTAGTAAATATATATCTAATGGTTTATTGGCAACTAAACCACATAGAATACTTTCCATTCTTGAAAATATCCTAGGTATTCCCACTCCTAGAATATCTTTTGGGTATTCCCATTCTTAAAATACCAATATAAATTATTAAGGATATCCCCTCTCTTAGAATGCCCCGACATATGCCTAATAATCAATCTCAAATTTATCGCATAAATATCAAGACCATTAAATATAAATCTATCTATGCGAGCCACTAGCTAAGATCTCCTTATATTTTCTTAATATTTCACAAATTCACTATTAAAATTTCATGCCATCACATTTAAACACAAATCAACACCTTAATATCATTATGATTTAATCATAATTTTCGTCAATGTGCAATCATATCCATAAAATAATTCTCGGCAATTTTTACAAATTTTCATATTCCATTATTTAATAGCTCATCACAAAAATTTATCATGTAAACATATATATATTTTCCATACAAGCAA
Source organism: Pinacopodium congolense (assembly GCA_028565735.1). NCBI lineage: Eukaryota > Viridiplantae > Streptophyta > Magnoliopsida > Malpighiales > Erythroxylaceae > Pinacopodium > Pinacopodium congolense. The sequence goes on along the minus strand of JAOXYD010156410.1, from coordinate 1,223 downwards.
AATTTTCATAATTTTCATATTATAATCCATAACTCACAACAAATCCTAATTAATCACAAATCATATAGATTTTACATAACACGAGTTCCAAGTTGCATAAATTGTACAAAATCACATTAATTATAATTTTCATAAAACGCATACAAATGGTATTACATTTCCATAAATTCATACAAACCATATTATATTTAATTTTAGGCAAATTTCTTAAAATAGAACATATTTAATTCTCATCTTTTACATAATTTGTATTTTTCACTATTTACGCAAAACTCATATAATAAGATATTTTAAATTTTCAAAATTCGTACAAAAATCCTAAAATCAACTTTTCACATAAAACACAAAAATAAGTTAACTTCTAATTAATTCACTTACCTAAAATTTAAAATTTCGAATTCTTAATTAATCCTGCTCTCCTTCTGATTTATCGTCAACACTTAAATATTAATAAAATAATTAGACTAAATTAGATAAAAATAAACTCTAAAATTTTCTAATTTATTAAGCCACCCTTAATTCTTCTAAAATTCTCAAAATGTTCTAAATAATCACCTTTTTCCTATATAATCTTTTAAAATTCCTAAAATTTACATCATATACCAAAACTTTCTAAAATTATAAATTCACCCAAAATTTTTCAAAGGGATTATTTGGTATTGTTGTTGGTTGTAGTTTTTAGTTGTAGTTTTTATATTTTTGTATTGATTTTTGTGTGTTATTTTCGATTTCTGTGTTGTTTTTCTCAATTTTTATGTTGTATTAGTGTGTTGTCTTTTTTAGTTTTTGTGTTATTTTTCTCGATTTCTATATTTAAAAAAACAAGAAACCAAAACTTAAGAATGAAGCCATACAAAACATGGCTTAAATTTACATAATTGCCATTTTCTTACCTTTCTTTTTTTCTCTCTGACCTCTCTTTCTCCTTCCTTCCTTACCTCTCACTCCTCTCTTCATCATCTTCTTCTCTCTTTCTTTCTTTCTTTCTTTCATTTCTTCTTCTTTTCCTCTTTCTTTTCCCCTTCCCTATTGTGACGCCACATATAATGTAAATTTTCCAAAGGTTGTACGAAATCCTTTGAAGAATCAAGAAAATTCAATAGAAAACTCAATGTAATATTCAACATTAATCTAAATTTCCAAAAGTGGCTACCAAAAAAAAAAAAAAAGAAACCTTAAAAACATAATTAGGGACAAAAGTGTCCTTTATACTTAAATAAAAA